>ML794530.1:202427-213152 GCA_009831015.1 Picea engelmannii
TGAAGATATAAACAACTTTATCTTCAGTTATACAATATTCAGGAGAGACAATGTTCTCATGAACCAACTGTTGTAAATAGTGAGCATGGAGCTGAATATGCTTCATCTTACTATGAGCAATAAGGTTGTTAGCAAACTATATGGCACTTTGGTTATCAAAGTAGATTGTAGTCTAGATTTGAACAAGAAGGCCAAGTTCTTCCAAAATTGGTGAATCTAAACTGCTTCAGTACCTTCTTGAATGGTGCCACAATATTTTTCTTTTATAGTTGACAAGGAGACGACCTTCTGTTTCTTGCAAAACCACACCAAAGGTCCAATTCTATAGATAAACACATAGCTAGAAGTGGAATTCTGATCACCACCTTTGCCATCCCAGTCAAAGTCAGTGTAGACGACTAATGAGTTTTAACTATGACAATGCTTGATACAAAAATGATTGCCACCTTTTATAAATCAAACAATTCGTTTGACGACTTTCTAGTGGCTTTGTTTGGGGTCCTACATGAACTTAGAAACCACACTAACATCAAAGGAAGTGTCAGGTCGACTATGAGTAAGATAAATAATATTGTTGATCAATTTTTTATAGAGTGTAGCATCGATAGTGAGTGTTTGACAGGTTTTAGTAAGCTTAACTCCAAAATGAAAATAAGTGGCACAAGACGTGCAATCAAAAATATTAAAACATGTCAGTAGATCCATCACATATTTATACTGAGAAATGAAAAAGCCATCACAAAGTGGTAATACTTGAAGACCCAAAACATAATGCAGAGTGCCAAGATCTATCATATCAAAGGAGTCAACAAGGTGTTTCTTCTATCTAAGGATGAGATCATTATTATTGTCAATAATGAGTATGTAATCTACATATACAACAATAATCAGAGTGTCTCCATTGGTATGGAGAACATACAAGCTATGATAAGATTCGCATTGTTTGAAACCAAGTCGATGAAATAAATTGTTGAACTTAGCATACCAAGCTCGGGGAGCCTGCTTCAAATCATAAAGTGACTTTTTGAGTCCACAAAATAAATTTGAATATGTCACAAAAATAGGTGGTTGTTCCATGTAAATTTTTTCAGATAGTTCTCCATGAAGGAAATCACTCTTCACATCCATCTGATGGATTTTCCATCCAAAACAAGCAACAAAGGAATGAATTAGTTGAACAAAGTTCATCTTTGCAATGGCGAAAAAGGTTTTAGTGTAGTCGATGCATTATTATTGAGAAAATACCTTCACGACAAGATGTTATTTATGTCACTCAACAACACCTTCAGAGGTAAATTTGGTCTTGTAGACCCATTGACACTTCACAATGTTCTTTCCTTGTGGTTGGGGAACCAAGTCTCAAGTTTAATTATTCAATAAAGAATCAATTTCCTTCTTCATTTTCAACTCCAATTCAGTTCGTCCTTAAACATATGAGTAGGTAATAGGGTCTAAGGTTTCAAGGACACGAGTCAACAAGGAAACAAGGACATGTTGCTTCTGAATTCGAGTCTGACGTCCACAGGAGGCATATCCGACATCAACTCCAACATATTCAATTGTCTTATCAGCCCATCAGGGAAGAAGGGAAATAGGTGAACCATAGTTCACTTCATCAGGTCAATCAGAAATTAGAGAGTATTCAATTGAAGGACCAATCAAAATAGAGGATGACGGATTAGTCGACTCAGAAGTCGACAATCTAGTTGAAATAGGAAGAAAATTCGATGGGCTAGTCGAAGGAATGAAGAGTGGAACATGAGGACCTGTGTTAGACACAACATCGAAGGGATCATCCTATAGAAATCTAGAAGATAATTCAACAACTTAATGCCATAATACTACTCATGAAATCAAACATTGTGTCAGACAACGATTTGTCATTTGACGTGATCAAACAGTCGATAGGATTTCGACTCTTCATAGTATCCCATCATGATGCAATCATGAATCTATGCATCCAACTTCTGTCTGCAATAATCAGGAATGTGGGCCCTGGGTCTACCCTTGTGTGCCAACAAATGGTTGTTTCCAGAATATGAAACTGTGATTGTTGGGAACCGAAGAGAATAAAAAGATCTATGCGTATATCTACTACTTCAGTGTGCAGTGTTCTACTTGACTTGTGAATCTCTGTGCTAAGAAAGGAATCAGATCTGAAGAAAAGAGGTAAGATCTTAAAGCTTTGTGCTATGAGAAAGGTAAGATAAGTGAATTTTTTTTTTTTGAAAGAATGAATCTAGGAATGCTTGATAGTTTTTGTCCTAGTCTAAAAACTAGGGCGTAGCTAGAAGAAAGAAGGTTTGATATGACTAGATCTGATAGAAATAGTGAAATATATGTTATTCCTATGCATAGAAAGAATGTTTGGACTAACAAATGGATGCAGGATACTAGAAATAATTTTTTGCAGGTTAGTTACTCTGATCCCAGTGTGCAGTACATGAAAGGTTGGGGATCATTTAAAAGAAATATAGGATTAGCTCTTTGTTACAGTTGCAGAAGACTAGGACATCTTGCTAAGGAATTCCCTAGTAGAGGTCCTAGTTGTCTTTGTTGTAAAGATATGGACCATGAAGTTTTGGGTTTCCTTAAAATGATTGCTAAAGTTGAAAAGATGAATATGAGACAAGAAAACCATGAGAAAGGCCAAGAAAATGAGGATATGATAGAACCCCAGAAATAATCAGAGACTGTATTATTAAAGATGAAATAAACCATGAATGATCATAGAGACATCAACTTATCAGAGATCTTAAAAGAGAAATACTATATAGAAACAAGAATAGGAGACTTCGACATAAACTGTGTTCTGGATGAGGAAACACAGGTGAATATCATGACATAAAGAACTTGGGAAATTTTGGGAAATCCTGCTATGATTCCTTCATTGGGAGGAATAGGCTTGTTTAAAGGAAAATTGATAACCCTATGTGGAAGACTTACCCAGATACCTATGATTTCTCATGGCACTTCAACAGAGGAAGAATTCAAGGTCATTAAGTTTGTTGAGAACAACGCCCCATTTGCTATTTTTCTAGGAAAGACCTGGATTGAGAAAGATCAGATACAAAGGAAACAAGAAGCAGAAGATCTAGAACAGAAAAAGAAAGAACTAAGAGATTTCATGGATAGAAGAATAGCACACTTACTAGAAGAACAAGAGGACAATTCGAAGCTACTGAGGACCAGAGATCTGGATGTCAAAGTTGAAAGAACATAGGAAGACTTGAAACACCTGTCTGTACAAGAAAGTAGAGCACCTACTCCAACAAGAGAAGAAGTATTAACCTTGAACGACCCACAACAGTGTGAAGTTACTATGCTAAGATCATATAGGAATAAGAATGGAAAGAGGAACCCAGTGACTCAAATCACAGGGAAGAAAGCTAGAAATCTTAGCAAGAAGAAGGCAAGGTCATAAAAATTGCAAGAAGTTCCAAAGAGGACTTCGCAGAAGGAAGGTTTACAAAACTTGAACTTCGTTGAGATAGAAGAACAACGAAGATTGGCACTTCGCCACAACAAAGAAATATAACCGTTGGAGGCATCTTGACCGTTAGAATGACACTCCAGAACGGCTAGAAACACATTTATGACCGGAAAGATCGCCATTGTACCATTGGGACCATGCCATAACAAATGGAATTGCATTGATTGAGGCGTTCCTACCTGTTGGAGGAATCTATTATGATATTAGCTATTTATCCCATTGATCGTTGCACCAAGAACACTTTTGCAAACAATGATTATTTGAGCCCACAGATAACTAGTTTCTTTCGCATTGTGCCTATCGAGACCTCAACACCCGTTCTGTTACATTGAGTATTTGATCACTGACCTGATCTCAAGCATGCATGTGCGGTGAATTCAGCGTAGTAGAGAAATCCATCGAAGATATCCTCATAGACCTCATGGCTTAGAAGGTCATGTCCACAGGAATCCAAGCCTCGTCGATGAGAGGAGTGCAAGCATATCCGTCGACTTCTCATGGGTCCAGACCATCCCGAGATGCGACAGAGAAATGAAGCAAGCATCATGATGACTTGGCGAATGCGAATCTCATCCCATCTATCCTGCCTGACTATATCCCGCCTCTAGTTGGTGCGGTTAGTCTGGCGTGGTTAATCGTGACAGTGTCCTGAGGGACTTCAACTACACTTTGATCATCGCGTACCTCCCGAAGGGGATACACGCAGATGGACCACAACTAGGCTAGATCATGACATTGAAGATCAGTGACTTCAACTTGGGAGATTGCAAGAACCATGGAATTCTCGCACCACATAAGTATTTGACCAAGACAAAGGGGAAGAAGTTGAAGATCATCCCCCAACTGTGGACCATGGACATCGCGAGGCCTACCATTCTTAACGTAATGAAGATACCACACTTTGGAAGGCATCAAGAGGTTAACGCGTGCGTTAAACTCCTGTTGTCGTGATTCCATGGTGGTTATTTGTGGCTGGACAGATGCATCACCGTAGATCCAGCGTTGATTCATCGGATCACCAAATTAAGCATGCAAGGACCAGACCGACAAGAATTTTATCCAGGGAAGGGTACAGATCGTGCCCTGGAATAGAAAATTAAAGATACCTATGGTGATGTGGACAAGGGGAAGCGAGGCTACAAGGAAGCTCCATCAAAAATAGCGCAGTGCACCTAGCCTTTCAGTTGATCGTTGGTAAGCTAGTAAGGAAGAATAGACCCACGTAGGTCATGGGGTCGTTGTTGACCTCGCGCGAAAATGCATTGAAGGACTACATATGAATTGGGCGATCTACCTCGTCAACCAATTAGAGAAAGACCATCGTGAAGGTCAGGATCAGGGCTATGAGTTTCATTTCAGTTGGTTGTTAATCCTCGTCGCCTTTATTGCTTGGAAGATGCTGGAAGGTGTGACCTTCCCTGATATTGAGTTGTCTAAACCCTTAGTTGTGAAGTTCACTACGCTCTGGTACTCGAGAGACATGGCTAAGCAATGGCAGTCAAACGCGGTTTTCCACACCTATTACCTGCAATTGAAGAGAGCTATTGAGTCTTTCCCTTGTATGACATCGAACACCCTGCACAGATTCAGACTATTTGTGAAGTTCCGCACAGATAGAAATTTTATTTATATCACTACGCGTGTAGACAAAAATAAAGAAGATCTCCAATCTTATTATAAGATCACAGAGGAGGAAATGGAAGAAATAACTAAGGAATGGCTTGCAGAGTTCTTTATACCAGTCGACTAGGCAGAAGTGTCTGACCCCGACCTCATCGGAAATTTTATCGTTACTCGCAAAGAGTATGATGAACCTAGTAGTAGCAGAAGGAAGAAGAAGGAAGAGGTACAGGAGATGAACAATGCATCAAAAGAGATTGCTTCAAATTCACCTGGAGGGGGAGAAGGTGATGAAGTAGACAAAGAAGAGGGAAAAGGAGAAGAAGACAAACAAAATCAAGGCGAAGTAACACCACCCAGGGATCCTCTTGATGAAGCTGATACATCCAAGAAAATAAAGGTTTCCCCCACGAAACCTACACCACGGAGGAAGTCAAAATCCAGTAAACTACAGATGCAGACTGTACTCACGATGGATGACATAGATCTCATCATCTCCACTATATCATATACCTTAGAAGATATTTTATAGTGCAACAAATCCAAGCAAGAAACCATGTATGATAAAATCGAATCACAGATGAAAGGGGTACAACAATCCCTTTATTCTAGTCACGTAGTGTCCACTGCGCCTCCGTCATCAGAAGGAACAAAGTTGGGAGATGAGCCTACCCAAATACGTATAATAGAAGATGTGACCGAAGGTCACCTTCATCGTGTTCAGGAAGAAAAAGAGCAGGCCACAGAGGCCCTGAAGCAAGCATAAGAGGAAGCCATAGAGCAATGTCGGGTTGCGCAACAAGAAAAAGATGACATCCAAGCCAAGTTTGCAAAGGATAGAGCACAGATCCAGATGGAGAAAGAACAACTGCTCGCAGATAAGATTGGAGTGAAAGAAGCAGTCACTAGAGCACTTCACTCTGTGATGGGCTTAGAGTAGATGAAAGAAGACCCAGTGGAGGACCAAGTGGCGAAGCTTGCTGAAGTCATTCACCAACTTCAACAAAGAGTAGTAGAACTAGAGTTACAAGCAGTGCCAAGCACTCCGAAGGAAGTGTGAGACCAGAGAGAAGAAATTGCTCGGAGCGTAGTCCAAAGAATCAAGGAATTGGCCTTAGAATGTAAACATCTCAGTAGTCTAAGCGCTAGACTTACGAGCGTCTTGCAGAGGACCCTGAACTAAGGACACTGGAGTCACAGCTCCAGGAGGCAAAGCATCAAGAAGCATCAGTGCAAGCACACTTGAAGCCCCTGTTAGTGGTTGAAAGGATGAAAAGGTCCCAGGAATAACACATGGTTCAAAAGAAGGTCCATGCCATATAGAGTAATGTCATGGAAGTGACTTAGCGACTCCAACCCGTGTAGGATGAAGCTTGCACATTTTTTGAGGAAATGGAAGGACGAGGTGCAGAACTAGAACAAGTGGTCACCACAATAGAACAACGCTTGGAAGGACCTATGATGGAGAAGGTTATTTAGGAGTTCATTGAGTAGGAGGCTCTAGTGAAGAAACAGGTCAAGGAAACTCGAGCTAAGCTCGAGGCCTTTGAGGCAGAGTTACCCAGATCAGAGTGACTCGGGACGAGTCACAAGTGAGTGTTGGAGGCTTGTTGGCCCTTGACCAAGTTTTGGAGAACCTTGGCCATGTTTGACCATTTTTGGGACTTTGACAGGACTGGTCGAAGGTGGAGCACAAGGTAAAGCAGAAATCGCGGGATCTCGACCCCTTTTTAGCTCAATTTTGGGTTTAGGGTTTATGTAACGGGTATGGGGGCGTCGACCCATGGGTTTACCCATGTTTAGGCCCTTTTTTAATGTATAAATAGGAATCTAGGTGATGTAAGTAAAGGCATCTATGTGGTAGTGTGATGTTGTGCTAAGTGAAAGTGATGTAAGTCGTCAGATCTATGTGATTGAGCTAGCTCTGTGCATACTGTGTGTTGAGAACTTGCAGGGCTGAGTGCAAGTGATTGTAAGAAAGCTCTATGCTTGAACCTAGCTCGGGGAAGGAGGATCTGGTGAGGTGCATGTAGATCTCCTGCCCTATGAGGAGTGGGCTTTGAGTCTATGTCCATGTACGAATATTCACAGAAGATAATAAAGGAGAAGAAGACTTGGTGGACGTAGCCCCACACTGGGGTGAATGATGTATATCCTGTTTTGTGATTGCTTTGTGCTTATGGTTTTTATGTGATTGTTGTGATTTATTCTTAGTGTTGTGATTTGTTTGTTATATGTATCTGATATAGTATCTTAGTGCTAGTGATGTGAATGAATTCTAGATCTGATTTATTTCTATATATCTCAGTGCATGGATGTGTTAGATATAGTTGAATACTGCACTGTTATGTAATTAGGGTTTCGTCATGCGATATGAATAACTGTTAAATATTGATGAATGTTAACTACTAAGTGCTCTGTTAAGTGTTGTAATAATAGATCCCCTGTCCCAGATAGGTTGTAGACACTTGAGTCCTACAACCACCCCTGCCTCTACCTCAAGTGAGACTTCATGTTCTTTGCAGGTGTTGCCGAAAGGGTCAGTAATTAGGGTTTTGTTGGTGCGTTGTTGAAGCATTGAACCTTGGGTCTACCCATGTATGCCAAAAAGGTGGAATCTCATATGGCCCCTCCCCTCCCCCTCACATCACTCTCAATTGATCCCCAATACCCAATCTATAAAATAGAAAATAATTGAAAACAACGTCCTATTAATATTCATGCATAGAAACTACAAAAACAAAAATTAATGAAAGTACATGCAATTATGTGTTTGTAAATGATATTTTTAGTTTACCACGTACTTTAGTATATTGACAACTATTTTCAAGTTTCACATAATAATTAAACAACATGTAACATATGATATAAAAATGTCGCATAAAACTTAAAAACATGTAATTAACCCATGACATTATAAGTAAATTATTTTAAGAGAATAATTCATACAAATTAAAATATTATATAGTCACATACCTAATCCAACCACAACATCTATGTAATCATCCTTATTTTGTATCTTGATCTTCTTCATCAAACTCGACATTTGTATCATCATTCGGTTCAGAAACGGTGTTGAAAGGATTGACGATATCATCATCGTCACCAATGTCATTTTTGAGCATATTTTGATCAACATCATCATCAAGAATTGCAATATTGTCTCCTTCGCCTAGATCATGATCTTCTTCGTCTTCTTCATATGTCAACCCTGGATGATCTTTTGGCTCTGTATGATCTGGCGAATCATCTTCTTGATCTTCAATATCATCTTCTTCCTGTAAATGAGTATAGTTAATTGGCCTTCCTCTTGGATCATATCTAACAAAAAATGACCAATCCCTCTCACCCATAACATTTGAGTAAAAGACCTATTCACATTGGCTTGGAAAAACATAGCGATCATGTCCTCTTTCAAACACCATTGTTTTAATCATTGGAAATCCGTTGGCATGTTGAATAACAATTATTTCCTCATTGCGTTCATTCATTCGTAACCTATACCATTTGAGATCGAACAAAACTAATTTGAAGGAATTAAAGTTACACTCAATTATATCGTTTAAATATCCATAGTATCTATTTTCAAATTCTCGGGGATCTTTGTCACTCCTAGAGGAAACATTAGTGACCTGGAATACTACAGTTATCCCACTATCATAATTTTTCCTGGTTTCATCCAATTTTTTGATGCGAAATTTACGACCATTGCACCACATAGCCTTGTGGTGTTTCAACTGCAATATGCCAGATATGTAAAAGATGCATTGTCAATTAATAAATTAACATATATATTTATATAACTTCAAAAGTATCTGAAAAATACAGTACACGTGTAGTCGCATTAATATAATATAAAATAACTGAATAAAATGGTTGAATTTTCTTACCTGCCCATCTTTCAAATCATATGCAAAATCAATTTCCCTTTGTGTAACATTGGCATCTCCATTACGACGAGCTTCTCTAACCAATTCAGACAATCGTTTCCATGATAACCTACCTCCATTATGTTGTTTACATCTTTCAATCCATACATTCATCCAGTCAAGATTGTTTGCAATGTATAAATGCAGTGCATCCCACTCTTGAGAAACTGAATAAAAAAATCATAATTCACCAATATTAAATATTAGTTATAACATCCATGCAGGTTATAAATATTAATAATTTATGAAATAAATTATATTAATATATTAATGAGAACGATCATATACACAAAAAATGAAACTTTATATGTATTATTAATATAAATCTCCACAATTATTAATATATTACCTCTAATTTTTCTCATTCTACCATTCCCCAACAGATACTCCTCATCTTGAAATTTTTTGATGGAGTTCACATCCCAAATGCAATCCACTACATGCATAGTTGGCACTGCTAATTTAGGAAGATATTGACTAATATACACCATGGATTGATATACCATATATCCCTCTACCATAAAACCCTCAGGACGTGTTATTTGTCTAACCAACACCTTCAATGATTTCAAGTGCCTCTCCACCATCCACATTGACCTTGTGTGAAGAGGTCCACAAATTTCAATCTCCTCAACTTGGTGTATGAGGTAGTGTTCTTGTGCATTGAAAAATGTTGGAGGTATATACTTTTGCATTTCACACATTAGATGAGAAATTTCTCTCTTCCAATACTTTATATCAACTTCATGTATTTCTTTCAATGACAACCATCTACTTGAGATCATGACACAAGAGAATAACATGTTTCATCATAACATAATATAATATATTACATTACAAGTAAAACTCGTGTCATTAAGTACAACAATAATTTGAAAGAACATTTTGCATATAAATCACAACTACTTACCTCATGTATTTTCCAAGATCATATATAACTTGTTTGACGTTGTTGTCAAAGTCGTTTGGGAGAGATAACGGTAGAACATACTGTAACAAAAAAATGAATCGTTATTTGTTTCGACCAAAGTAGACAAAAATAAAAATTAAAATTAAAAGATGTATATTAAGGCCAATATATATAAATATGTATACCAAAATTATTACCTTAATGAATGTATGCCAATCATGTGTTTTTACCCCACCAAATTCACCTATCTTCGTTAAGATATTATTTATGTTTGAAGCAAAACCTGTGGGAAATTTAATTCTTTGAATGACCTCTTTTACATCATTGCTTTGTTGCTCTATTAATAACCATGTAGGGTTAGTTTGGTCTAGTCCATATGATCTATTTGATCGCATCACACTTCGCATTGCATGATTGGCTTCCTGAATGTCAATACAAATTTTGACAATTTTTTCTTTGTCCCTCCTACCATCTATGATTTGCCATAATGTTTCTGTCACATTCTTCCTGATATGCATTGTATCAAAAAAATGAGCTATTATTAACTCCTGATAGTAGGGAAACCTCATGAATTGAGTGGGATCAAATTTCATTCCTAGTGGAAGCCCATTATTAATACCTTCATGATGACGGCCTTCATGAAGCATAAAAGAAATCACAAAAATAATTATCAAATACGGTAAAATAAATTCAATGATTAAAATAAAGATTCAAAACATTACATGATCTACGATACATAAATAAATTGAGTACCTTGACGATTTCTATTATAT
>ML794530.1:225411-235505 GCA_009831015.1 Picea engelmannii
CTCTCAGTATTCCAACAGTGACAACCTCTTGAAATAGACAAAGTATTATGAAAGCTACTAAATCCAAATGCAAGTTGTGTCAATCTCTTGAAATAGCAAAGATGGAGTGAGTAATGAATGAAGGATAAGTATGGTAGGAAGGGAAAATTTTAATAACCCCCCCTAAATTTATATATATAATAAATGGGTGAATCCCTAGGACACATGGGAGAGTGTGAAGGATATTTTATCAATATCATAATATGCATATATAATTTTTTGGTGACTCTTTCACCAAATTATACAATCTTGTAAAATTTGGGTGAATCTTTCACCAAATTATACAATCTTGTAAAATTTGGGTGAATCTTTCACGAAATTATAAAATCTTGTGAAATTGTGGCAAATTTTCACATAATTATAAAACCTTTTAAAAGTCTTGGTGAATGTTTTAAAAGTTTATTAATTTAAATAAATTTGAATCAATGTTCGATCTTGGGAGTATTCCAAGAAAATATGGTGCTGAAACACGTTGCACGCATGAAGAACATTATGCATAATTCATAAGAATGTTTAATGAATGCAGATATGATGGCGCTGAAACACCATGATGAAACACGCATGAAGAAGACTATGTTAATACACTCAAGTGAGACATTGTTGGGTGCTAAAATTGCCCCTTTTTCCTTATCATTTCCATGCCATTTTCATCCCATTCTCTTGTATTAATTCATCCCTATAGTTTATATTTCCTATGAGAACATGATCCAGATTTTATGAGCAGAATGAAATGAATACAAACTATTAAAATATGCTTAACATAGAATAACATAGATACAGTAAAACTGGTTTTCTATTCAATACGAAAATAAGTTGAAATTGTAAAATGTTGTGGAAAACAAGCTTGTTGGAATGGTGGCTTATTATCTCTAAGAAGCGAAGTGACATCTATGCTCATTCGCAAGAAGATGATTACAATGAGGCTTTGAAGGAATTTTTACAATAAACATGAATGTCAAAAACCATAGACATCAAAAAACCTAACACTAGGAGATGAAGCACCAAAAGTCATGTGGGCCCTGTTTGGGTAAGTTAGTACATCAACTTCCTAGGGTCGTAACTTTTGCATATGATCTTCATTTTAGGCGCACGATAGCCCATTGGAAAGGTATCGTCGAGGAGATTCATTTTGGGGGCTCGATCAGAGCCTTCGTCTATCATGAGAAGCTTGATCTCAAAAAACCTTCATTTAGGCCCTCAAAATGGCCCTGGAAGTTAAAAACTGCTAAAAATAGTAAATTGCCAAAATTTCCAGAAAACTGTTTTGAGTGAGTTGAAAAAGGTGGGTGGCCACCGAAATCCACCTAGATCAATCCTCCCTCCTTGGGAAGAAATGGTCTCCCCATTAGATAAAGAAATTTCTGTTGAATTTGGCCCCGGGTGAACCACTTGCATTGGTGCAAGAGTTTCCCTGCTTTGAAAACTCAATAAAGTTGGATCCTTTGCTATCGAGTGGCCTTGATATGTGTGTCCACAATCTGATCATTGGATTCCTGTTGCATGCATTCAGGGTTGAGCTCTGTCGGTTTCAACTACTCTTCTATCTCTGAGGTGTCCAATAATTGTGGGAAATATGGCCACATGAGAGCCACGTTGAAGACTGGGTGCAGGCCAAGGAAAGGGGGAATGTTGAGCTCAAAAGAATTGTCACCCACATCCTTGGTGATGGTGTACGACCCATAATGAAGTGGGTGAAGCTTCTGATGGGGCCATGTAAGACGTTCTTTCTGTAAGTGCAACCAAACTTTGTCTCCCATCTAAAACTTATGTGGTGGCCGATGTTGATCATGGTGTTGTTTGTACTTGGCATTAGACTTCTGTAGAATATCCTGAACCTGAACTTGGCAGATGTGATGGATCTGCACAATGAATGGGGTGGCTTTGTCAGCTCCTGGTGGAGCAGGGGACGATTCGACCGAGGTGGCCACCAAGGGTAATGCAACATCCATGGGGCCCAATGATTGGAATCCCAACCCCACCTGAAAGGGGTTGTGGCCAGTTGAGCTATGCAGGGCTCGGTTGTAGCTATGTTGGACATAAGGAAGACTCTCATCCCATGTGCGGGGGTGTTTTGAATTGTACATGTGAAGGATATGTACAATCATCCGATTGACGACCTCAGTTTGGTCATCTGTCTGGGGGTGGAAGGTAGTGGATTTGGTGAGCTTGGTATCCAGGAGTGAGTGGTGACTAGAGGCTCGACCATAATGTGTTGAGGAACCGACTATCACGATTTGAGATAATGGTTTGTGGGATCCCAAAATGTACCCATACTCATTCAAAGAAGAGCCTAACAGTGGCTTCTGCTGTGATGTTCTTCTTGTAGGCGGCTAGAATCACCATCTTGGAAAAGTGATCAACAACCACAAAACACAGTAATTTCCCCTCTTCGTGGATGGGAGGCCCGACATGTAGTCCATTGAGATGTATTCCCATGGCCTGTCAAGAGTAGGCAGAGGGGTGTACATGCCCTATTTCTTTGTGGTCGGTTTGGCAGTAGCGCAAGCGGTGCAAGACCTGATATACTTGCCAACATCCTGTCGAAGTTTCGACCAGTAGAAATGTTTCTACAACAATGCCACTGTCTTTTTGACACCAAAGTGTCCTTCCACCCGACTGTAGTGATCTTCCAAAATCATCTTCGCACGCTTGCTTAATGGCACACAGAGATGGCCTAGATGGCACAACAACCCATCTTGAATATGGAAATTAGCGACCACTGAGTTGACGCCCAACATTTGGTAGGTGGTGGAGAATTTAGGGTTTGTCTCATAGAGGTGGGGCCATATAGAGGTCTTGTGGCCACAAGATTCTAGCATCATGGTGAGTTCCACGACTGGAGGTCAGCTGAGGAAATCATCAACTCGGTTGGTATTTCTTGTTTTATACTTTGAGGTGGAACTGTTGTAAGTATGTGGAAAACTTTTGATGGTGGTCATTTTGCAATTTTCCTTGGGTTTGCATGAACTGTAGTGGCTTGTGATCAGTGTGGATGATTATCTCCTTCCCAAGAATGCAATGTCTCCACTGGTGGAATACTTGCACAATGGAGTACATTTCTTTGTGATAATTAGGGTATTTACGGACAACATATGACAGTGTCTCACTATGATATGCCACGGGGTGGCCGTGTTGAGTGAGAACAGTGCCTACAACATAGTCTAAAGCATCTGTCTCGATGTCAAATGGATGTTGCAAGTTCGGTAATGAAAGTACTAGGATGAGCACAAACGCTTCTTTAAGTCATCGAAGGATTGTTGTTGGGACAGGTCCCACACAAATTTTTCCTTACCGCCACCCCTCGATACTTTTTCGAGGGCCCATTCGATATGAGAGAATCCCAACACGAACCTGCGATAGAAATTGGCGAGCCCCAAGAAGATCCAAATTTTAGTGAGTGTGGTTGGGGCTGGCCAGTCACGGATGACATGGATCTTGGTTGGATCCACATGCACACCATTTCGATCAACTATGTATCCTAAGTAATGGACCTTGTCCATGATGAAGGAGCATTTTTCCAAGTTTGCGTATAGTTTGTGTTGTCGCAGGGTGTGTAGAACCTGCTGAATATGCTGCAAGTGTTCCGCCCAAGTCTTGTTGTAGATGAGGATTTCATCCACATACACCACTACAAAAGTATTGGTGAAATGTCGTAGGATATCGTCCATCATTCTCATAAAAGTGGTTGGAGCATTTTTCAAACCAAAGGGCATGACCAGCCATTCAAAAAGACCTTCTTTTGACTTAAAGGCGGTCTTCCATACATCTGTCTATTCTATTGGGACCCAGTGATAGACAGACTTCAAATCAATGTTACTAAAGTATTTGGCCCCTGTAAGTTGATCAAGGAGGTCTTCGATTCGGGGAACCGGGTACCGGTTTCAGACTGTGATTTTATTCAGGGTCCGGTAATCAATGTAGAGTTGTCAGGTCCTGTCTTTATTCTACACCCAAACGATTGGGCTCCCACAAGGTGATGAGATGGGATGTATGTTCCCCTTATGGATCAGTTCTTATATCTGCCTCTTGATCTCCTCATTTTCTAATAGAGAGCGGTGGTAGACTAGCCCATTGGGTAGCGGTGTGCCTGGGGTCATATCGATGGGATGCTTGACCTGGAAGTGCAGAGGTACCCCGATAGGAGAGGAGAATAATATGAGTATTCTTCCATGACCTTATCCAATTGCTTCTGCTATGTGGAGAGATCGGTTGCAGAGGCCCTGGATATGGCTGCGATATTTTGCTCACTCTGAGAGCGAATCACGAAGAAGAAAAATTTCATGGTCTAAGAGATAACCTTCCTGCATTGCTTGACATAGATCAAGGAAATAACACTAGGAGGACTGCCTCGGGTATCCTGTACAATTTCCTGTTCAAAGTAATAATAACACTGCGAGGCCTAGACTCATATATAACATGATGTTTCCATAAATAAGGTTGGCCCAAAACAACTTTACAAACTTCGAGAGGAGCAACATCACACAATACCTCCTCTTTGAAGGGATTGATGTCGTACGATAGTCGACACTGTTGGCTGACGCATAGATCGCTTCCTTGGTGGAGCCATCCAATGGTGCAAGGTTGTGGGTGCGGGGTTGTCGGCAAGGCCAACCGCTTGAAGACCTATGTTGAGATGAGGTTATTTTGGCTACCGCTATCAACGATGAAGTGCAACGGGGTGCCTTTTACCCACATCTGTGAATGGAAGAGGTGCTCGCATTCTTTTGGCTCATCTGGTTCACCAAGATAGAGCTTAGTGGTAGCAATGGTGGCACTGGGTTCCACGTCAATGATCTATTTTCCCCTTTCTAGTTCTGACTCAGAGTCATAACCCGCATCTGATTCAGAGGCTTTCACTTCGGCCACCAACGACTTCTTTGAGCGATAGTCAACATTGTTATGCCAGGGGCTCTTATGGAAGTCGCACTACTTCCCAATATATTTATTTGTCTTTCCGGTGTCCTTCTTTGCTTGTGTATTGACCTGCTTGTCCTGATACTATCCATGTTTTCTCTATCCTTTGTTATGTGGTTTGGGGTCTCCCTTTCCTGGCTTTTGTTGTGAGGGGTTCTTAGGCCCAAATTGTCGTGTCTTTTGTTTGAGATTCTGCTCGATTTTGACGACATATCAGTAGGTCGCACCCAAGGACGAGATGACCAAAATTTCCATTTCGGTCTGGATGTATCTATGTAGAGCACCACGATACTTGAGCACCAGATGTCTCTTTGAATCTTTGATACCTAGCTTGGTGTGCAAGGTATGGAATATATTTGTGAACTCTAGCACTGCTTGGTCTCTTTCTTGCCGCAGTGTGGTCCATTTGGTATACAATTCGTCATAACTTCTGATAGGGTAGTATTGTTCCTTAATAACATCCCTGAAGGATTCCCAGGTGGCCACGACGATAAATAATGAGGGTTCTTCTATTTCCTTTTGCTCACAGAAAGTTTCCCACCAATATTTGACATGGGGAACGCCTTTGAGGAGTGAAAAAGTAATCTTTTCTCAATTCGAAAAGTTATGGAAAGAAAAATACCCTTCTAGTAGATTCAACCACTTGTCTACAGTATCTGCGTCTATCTGACCTTCAAATATAGGAATATCGAAGTTGATTTTTACCTTGAAGGGGGTGGCACCTCCGCTTGAGGAAGATGTGTTGCATGTTGGTAGTCGCCGAAGGATTTGCGTGAAACTATCCATCATCTCGTTCCTTTGTTGTGTGAGGGTGTCCTCAAGCAACATTTTGGAAGGATCTCTTGTCCCATAATCTTTATTTTCTCCTACCATGAGAGGTCGCTTGGGCATGAAAAATATTTTGTCCTCAAGAGAAACAAGCTCGAGACCCAATTCTTTCTACCTTGACCTCATTGGTGTTACACATTATTTTGGTCACTCTGGTGATGTCTCTACAGTGTTGTATTCAGGCTCCCACAAGGACTTCTTGCCTGAGAAAATTGACTGTTGTCTTCTTCCAAAAAAAACATTTTTAAGATGAGTTCACAGGCTACCTATGTTACAGGGTGCGAAAATCCCTCATTCTCGCAGGCCACCCACACTTAGGGTGCTAACTATTTGCAGTCTTCTCCATAGATAGGGTGCAAACCTGTTTTTAAGCTTGGAAATGAGAAGAGGTCACGAAGGTTCCAGAAGGGGATCTTCTAGAAAATGAGTTGGCATTCGCATGGTTGGCATCCTACTGACTTCTCAGATTTTTTGGGATCATCCTCATCCATGTAACCATCCCTCCTTCTCCTATATATTGAATGGTTTCTCATGGAAAAGGTTAAGCAAGATTGAATGAAGAATTGGTGAAAGAATTGTGTGAAGAACCCTGCTTGGACAGAAGCTTGAAGACTCTATTTAGTCTATCAAGAGGTATTGGATCTTCTTCATGCAAGTGCAGAGCAAGTGTGTGTGTTAGAACCAAGGGTCACTGAAAGGAATCTTGAGACATCAAGGCAATCAGGTTGTATCTTCTACTTTCATTTAATATAATACAACGACATGTCCCTTTCCCATAAAATCACTCTTATTTTATAGCATAACTCCTTGATCATATGCATAGGTTGGAATTGAATATACTTTGCTATCTTCACTTTGGTTGGTTTGTGTTGTCTTGGACCTGACTTCACAAGAGAACCAGAGCAAAGAGGGAACAATAGAGACCTGAGGAAGCAATATAAAGGTATGTCACTCATTCCTCCTTATTAACAGATTCAATGACTACAACTTAGGGAAAGAGTCGTGTCCTATCCTATTTTTTTCTAGATCTAGGTGGATCTGTTAGTGTCCGCACCTACCGATTTGTCCGATAAGAAAATTGGCGACTCCACTAGGGATACAACCCATTTTTTGTGGTTTTTTCTTGGCCATTTTCTCTTAACCTACCATTTTTCATTCCCATCAATCTCTAAGTCTTGAGGAGACCCTTACAGACTCCATGGATCCAGAAGTTCCCTTAAAAGTTTTGTATTTTTTCCAAAATTTGCTTGATTATAGACCTTCTCGCACTGCACCCTTCTGTAGCCTGCGAGAACCACTAAAGTTCGCACCCTGTTGTTTAGTTTAGTGCGAACTTCTTGTATTTTGTCTGTGTCTAGCCTGCGAGAATCCTTGATTCTCGTACTGTACCCCACTGCCATCCTGTGAACCCACTTGCAAAATTTTTGGATTAAGTCTTTTGTGTCCTCAGATGCCCATATTTGTTTGTGTGTCTAGGAAGAACTTATTTGGCCAGTGATTGAATGTTTCTTGACTTCAAATCTCGTGAATGATTAGTTTCCGAAAATCGAAATCTCTTCTTGATCATGTTTTCTTATTTTTTTACCTCTTGACCTTTTCGCAACAAGGGTATAATCTCTGGTTTTGAAATCTGAGTGCTTGCTGGGTAGAGAGCCTTTGATTGGTTTAAAAGTTGAGATCAATTATTCTTTTCAATTGATTATTACTTGGAAAATTGTTACCCATGTGCATTTGAAGAGACTGGTCTTGTCAGTTTGTTATTTTTGTCTTCATTGAAAGATTGGTTTGGGTGTTTGTTGTGTATTTTTGTTTCATTGGTTGCTTTTTTTTTCTTACTTCCACCCCTATTGTTTGGTTTCTAATAAAAATTAAAGACATTTTATTTTTTAAGCAATTTTTTTTTATTCGAAAATATTGGCATTCAAGTATTGAAAGAGAACGAATAAGGAATTTTCATTGTTCATGGTTGTTTGATATTACATTTCAGAGAAGATCATACATCGTAGTTCGTATTGTTCCAAAAAAATCCTCTTTCCCTCCTGTAAATAGGATTCATCGAACAAAAAAATTGTATCATTCATTCCTATTTATACATTGTTGGGTCAAAGTCTCACACAACATCGGTTTCGTTTCTGTCTCCTTTTGGGTAACAACAACCTTTAATAATATTGAGCAATTTTAAAATTCAACTAGTAACTTTTTCTAGGGTTCTTTTACACCAACATTAGCTGGGCTAGAGCTTTGGAATAGGCAGTGAGGCACACTCTCCAAAGCATAAAACACACAATAGCATCTTGTGATAAGGAGTGCCATATTCCATTTGCAGCATTTTGTCCTGGGAAGCCCTTCTCACACAAGGGTCAAACTTGAGGTCACATCAAGATTGACAAAGTTACTCACCCTACTTTGTTGATATCGGTGTAGAGATTGCACGTATTACAGCGGTCACTTGAAGGTATACCCACAATGATGAGTGGAAGCCTCTCAAGTTGATTTTGGGCTAGATACCCTGCCCTTGCGTGTGGATCAGACTGTCGACTGTTCCCCCAGGCACCATTGTTGTTGGTGGTAACTTTAGTAGCCTACCTTCTTAGGGTCTTACACAAGGTGATTGTGAAGGGGTAAGTCTTCACGATACCTGGAATCGACATTGGCCAAACTCACTCGGGCTCCTTGGAGGGTATACCCACAATTATGTGTGGGAGATTTCACCAGGGTGTAAGTCCGTTAAGCAGGTCGTCAACGTAACTTTTCCACCCTCGCCCAGCCCCCTTCTTGTCTCGTCGTCGCGATGTTGGATTTCATCACCAACTAGTGACTTCGGAATTGGAAGGTCTTGTTTGCTTGGTTTTGCTTCCTAGATTTTACTAGAGCATGTTGTTTATTTACCCAAGTTGGCCATAGAATTTCTTTCGTAAGTTTCTAGCTCGATCATGATTGACCCTCCACGCCGTTCATGTAGGATGCAAGGATTAGCCCCAGAAGATATGGAAGGTTCTCAACCCTTGCCTACCAACTCACTGGAGGGCTCTCCTCAACAGAGTGAAGTCCAAGACGTTTCCACCCCACAAGTGGAAATAACTAACTCTCTAGAATGGTTCTGAATTACCAATTCTCGAGAGGACTTTCGACTTCCTCCCAACTCCGGGAGACATATTGTGCGAGTGAATTCTTCCGGAGATTCAGTTGTTCAGTCTTTTGGATCACCAACTGGACCTTACATAGGACCTAAGGGTCAATATCCTTTTTGGACTACTGGCATTTTTAGACGGGATCTCTTTGGATTAGGAGCAGGCATTGATATCACTGTCGAGCTAGATATATAACATATGAATCAACATTTAATTGTCAACCCGGGAAGGTAGACTTAGAGGAACCAGCACAGGAAATGCAGGGTTGAAGAGGGGGTTTAAATAATGTCAAACTAATCCCTGGACTGCTAAAAGAAACTTGTTGGAAGAAGCTATTGTACTCTACTCTGTTCTGCACTCGTTTTCACTACTCTGTACTACCCTGTACTAACTTCATAGAACTACTCTGTAAAAAATGGTCATATGCATGTAAAAGGTTTACTGCACACTGATGGCTGAAAACAATTAAGTTATTGCTACTTATTACTCCACACAACTCAGCAACCTTCTATTTTATAATGCAATGAAACCCTCTACTGTAATCAAAGGAAACTTCTCTATCTCATGAGATATCTAGGCTAGTTCCTGAATGTTAAGCAGTCTGAACTAAAAAATGAAATCAATGGCTGAAAAAGATAACGTCTAAACTTGAATCTTGAAATGCTAAACCCTCTGTTACAATCAAATGAAATGTTATTTCTGTTCTATTAAATTAATGAGAAAATTGGCAATGTAAATTGGAATCGAATCTTTGCTGAAAGATGGTGTTCAAATCTGAAGATGGAGTCTACTGTAAATGAAATATACACAGCTCTGTTTCCATCGAAGGGGTCCCTGCCTTCTCTGTCAACAGACCGTTCTTTGCATACTGAAAATGAATAACCTACAACAAACTTGCAATAACAGAAATCATATCACTGAAACTCTTAACTACTTTATTGAAAAGAACAATACAAGTGCTTGGATATTTCCATTCTTCTATCTAATCTATGCTCCGTCTATCTCCTCCTCCCCCAATTTATCGAGCATAGCATCTCTGTATATAACGTTTCAGATCTCTCACAATGCATGGCTTTGCGCCCAAGTAGTTACAAAACGGTTTACTGGAGAATGAGACACGTTTTACATACCCAATCGATTTAAGATTGCCTTTACCCGTGTCTCTTGATAAGCATGATTACA
>ML794530.1:236600-303742 GCA_009831015.1 Picea engelmannii
GGAAGTGCCTGATGTTTGAAGGTAGTAGTGATAGCAAAATGGATGCATTTTCTTGTAGTAGTGTTTGCAATGATATCAAAAGAATGCCACAACATATGAGTAAGGTTTTGCAAGAATCCATAAGAAGAAGACTTCATAAGTATGAAAACCTTAGCAACCCAATCATGAAAGAAGTCAAGAATCTGCAATAAAATGTATCAAATCCAGAGCCCAACAATCACTGCCGCACCCGAGCGGCCCGAAACATCTGATCCAAATGTAGTACCTTTTACTACTGCCTATTATTTCCCTGGTACAGACGCTCCGTTAGCTGACTACATCTTGACTATCCCTCTACAAATGGTCCATCACACAATGGTCCCAGATAGTATGAATCCTCACACCGGGATTACTGGGGCTAGCCAAGCCCGCATTGGCACACCACTTTCGCCTAGATTCACCCCAACACTTCCGCCCAAATATCATGCATTGAATGCTTCTATTCCCGCTCCTACACAAATCACATACGGAACTCCTGGTGGTTCCACTCCTTATGGACACCATCTTTCTGGTTTCATTCCGAGACTTCCTCCACCCCCTTTCAGAGGACCTCTTCCATCTTTTATCAGAGGCACTGATCCTAGTGGAACCATCCCGTCTTTCACACCTAATTACCAGATTCTTGTTGGTGGAAAATTTCACCAAGGAGGCCAAACTCAACCCCCTCTTCCAAGATAAATCCCAATTGGGATGCAACCCCCGATTGGAGGGAAACCCCCACCGACCCCACCCTATGGACAAAGCATACCTCCATCCTTGGCCCAATATTGGAATTATCTTATATAACATAATCCTCAATCGACTGGGGGGCAACAGCCTCAAGCTAACTCTGTCATACCCCCTAGTACAGGCCAACCATATCCAGGTACATCTAATCCTATTTGGGTTCAAACACTCAACCCCATGCCCTTGTTCAAGGGTACAACCCTACGAATTACTTGCCTCCACACCAACAATCGAATCTGCCTGGATCTTTGCATTATATGCAGACTGCTTATGGTCCCACTTGTTTACCGACGGGACTCCCTCCCCAAAGTCACCAGTACCCGCATTTGAATAGACAGTTACCTTTCTTATCCACCCCGGACCTCCCAGATCTGTCAAGGATTTTAAATGATCCGATCCGTCACTCTCCTCAATGGCCCACCATACCAACCAAACTACCATCCGACATCCCTAAATTCGATGGTAAACCAGGAGAGGACCTGAACAATCATGTAATGACTTTTCACCTTTGGTGCCCATCCAACTCCTAGACATCCAAGAACAAGCCATCAGTTGTGCCCAATACCTAGACCTCGTTTACTCACAAACGGGTACTCTTTACGACTTACTCCCTGATGCACCTCATCCTTCTACTTCTACTACTTCAACTACTCCTGCTTCTTCTCATGCAGCTGATGGTGTGATTGGCACCTTCCATGCCCAACCTCATTCCGTCCAAACCTCTAAAAACAACCCCAAATCCATTTCTTCTAATGTTCAAAATGATCCCTCTCCTACCCCTCCCACCGGCAAGACTTCTGAGGTAAATTCTATTCAATCTACCCCCACTGGAAAAAATAAATCCAAAAAAGGAAAGGGTAAGACCAAGGAGGATAAAAATAATCCACAAACTGAGAAAACCAAAACACCACCTGTTGACGATAGGGATAAGTGAAAACCCCGATACCCTTGTCTTATCTGTGGTGATGATCACTACAGTAAGGATTGTCCACGACGAGCCGAGGTTACTAAGTTTCTTCAAGGGACCACGAAACCCCCCACTCCAGTTGTATTGTCACAACCCTTCCCTTCTCAACAACAGGCTCAATTGGTCATTCATGAACAACCTTCCCCCTCCAATACATCCTATGTATTAATGTGTATAGGTGATTCAAAGAAGAATGACATCACACTTACCACTCGAGCCAAAGATTATCCTTCCTACAAAGAGAAGGTTGATGCAATACCTCCTTCGTTGGTCCAACCATCTCCCATGACTCCACCTACCAACAGTCCTCTTCATCTCGAATGACCAAGCCTAGATACAGTTCTTCGCCCTCCTCCAAAGGGTGTTGTTCAAAAATCGGCTTTCAATCCCCATGCACGTGCTGCCCAGAACTACAGTATTGTCAAAGATCTTGCCCAAGCACCGTCCACAATGTCATCCCTCGAAGTCCTTCAGAGTTATCCTATACAACAAAAGGCACTATTGAAATCTATTGGTGGAATCGACCCCACAGATACAAATTTAATAATTTTTGACTTGGAAGATCACATTCCAAGGTTACCCCCTCAACTTGCTTTCCAAATACGAGTTATTGTCTTTGACAAAAAAATTTGTAGAACGGTTATTGATGAGGGTGCCTCGACTTGTGTCATGTCTATTACCTGCTGGAAAGCCATCGAATCTCCTCCTTTGACTGAATCACACAACATGCTCAAAGCCTTCAATGGCTCTGGTTTTAAGCCTTACTGTGTCCTCCCTTCATTGCCTATTACCTTAGAAGGCAAAATGGTCCAAGTTGAAGTGGAGGTATTTGAAGCTCCTCTCGATTACAACCTTCTACTTGGCCATAGCTGGATTAATTCCATGCGTGCAGTTGTGTCGACTCTTTTCCGTGTCGTGCGTTTCCCACATCAAGGAAAAGTAGTTACCGTCGACCAATTGGCCTTCTTTCACTCCGATGCACGTACCAAAAATGTACCATTCATTGCAAAACCACCCCCTCGGAATACGAGAATGTCGGTGTGGGTCTTCTTAGAGATTCCTCGTTAATGGGTACTTTCCCCATCCCACCACCCGATGTTCCACATCCATTTGTAGCCTCGATCAACATGATCTCCACCTCTATTCATGGAACCCCTGCATCTTACGACCCATGGATGGTACCCAACCTCGGCGATCATCTTTGTTATGGTGACGAAATGCCTTTGATTCCGGTCGAATCTGCTTATCAGGCCATTCAATCAACAACCCCTTCTACCCCCTCTCTTGGTGATTTATCTCCAGATCCATTCCGCGTCATTTTTCCCATGGATGAGATGATTATATTTGTTATGTCCATGGAAGACACCCCTTAGGACGATGGACATCATCGTTACATCCTCTTCCTGGAACAACACACCATTGAGGGTTACCAATGGATCTCGACTCTGTCGACCGTTGTCGTCATTTCTACCATTCCCGAGTCTACACATGATCTGTTCTACGAAGAGAACTTAAGTAATATCTCACCCACCATCCCCCTCGACATATCCATAAAACCTGGAATTGTCAAAAATGTGCATATCGGAGCTTCGTGTTCCCATGACGAAGTTGTCACCTACAAGTCTCTTTTCCAAGAATTTTGTGACATCTTCACCTGGAGTTATGAAGAAATGTTGGGTATTGACCCCGACATTGTGATACATGAGATTAATACATACCTAGATGCTAAACCCATCTGGCAATGACTTCGTCCGGTCCACCCACGTAAAGCGGCCGCTATCAAGATGAAGTTGAGAAACTTCTCAAAGCTAGCTTTATTTACCCTGTGTCTCTAACTGACTGGGTTTCCAATCTTGTCCTGGTCGACAAGAAACAAGGAACAATCCATGTGTGCGTTGATTATAGGGACATTAACAAAGCTTGTCCTAAAGACAACTTTCCTACCCCCTTCGTTGACCAGATCGTGGACGATTGTGCCGGAAGTGAAATCTTCTCTCTGATGGATGGTTTCTCCAGATATAATCAAATCAATATCATTCCTGCGGACCAACACAAGACCACTTTTATTTTTCCTTAGGGCACTTTCACCTATCAGAAACTTCCATTCGGTTTAAAGAACGCCGGCACAACTTTTCAGTGTGCTATGTATTACACCTTCCATGATATAAAGCACATTGTGTAGCCATATCTCGATGACTTAACCGCTCATTCCATGCGTCGTGTAGATCATCCAATACACCTCCGCGCCATTTTCCTTCGATGTCGGTTTTACCATATACGCTTGAATCCCCACAAATGTGTTTCTGCATGGAATCCGGCCGACTTCTAGGCTTTATTGTTTCACGTCAAGGGATCAGGGTAGATCCTTTGAAGGTCGAGGTGATTCTCAATCTCCCTTCTCCTTCCTCACTTCGCCAGTTACAAAGTTTACAAGGGAAGGAAAACTCTTTCCGTCGTTTCATCCCAAACTATGCTGAGCTAACTCTTGGATTTACGCGACTGCTCAAGAAAGGTTTTGAGTTCATATGGGATACCACTTCCAACAAAGATTTTGAAGCTTTGAAACTGTCTTTGACACGTACCCCACTACTCTTCCCACCTGATTACAGTCGGGATTATTTCCTTTACCTCGAAGCTTCGGACTATACCATCGCTATGGTTCTTGTCCAGGAGGATGATTCTCATGAAAAACATGTCATTTATTACTTGAGTCGGAGTCTTATGACTACCGAAACCAAGTATTTACATGTCGAAAAACTGGCCTTGGCAGCCGTCCAAGCTGTTCAACGTTTCTGGCACTATGTTCTCTCTTGCAAGACTACGGTAATTTCTAACTGCAACCCTATGTAGCACATTCTTACACGCCAATTTCTAGGGGGAAAATACTCCAAATGGATCATAATACTCTAGGAGTTTGACTTATAATTCAAATGCACTAAGTCCAATAAATCCTTGGTGTTTGCTGAGTTGATATGTGACCTTCCCTGCTCTGAGACGAAAAATGTAGTAGCCGATTCATTACCCGATGAATCCCTTTTCCTCATTAGTTCCGATGACCTTTGGTACAGAGATATCATCATATATCTCCAGACCCAGACTTTTCGGCCCACTTTGTCCAGCATTGACCGCCATCGAATACGCTACCAAGCCCGTCAGTATATTATTCTCGGTGATACTCTTTATCGTCGTGGGATTGACTCTATTTTTCGACGCTGCCTCACATTTGTCAAAGCCGAGAAATCCCTAAATGACTGCCATTATGGAGCCTGTGGTGGCCACATGTCTGGGTATGCTACTGCGCAGAAGATCTTACGAGCAAGGTATTTTTGGCCTTCTTTATTCAATGATTGTATAATTGCCATCCAAAAATGCCACGCTTGCTAAACCTACAATAATAAAATACGATCACACCCTGTGGTCTCCATTGGTCCTTTTGCGAAATGGGGTATTGATTTCATGACATGTCACCCTCACTCGGCTGGGGGGCATGGATACATTATTGTAGCCGTAGATTATTTTACTAAATGGGTTGAGGCGATGCCAACATTTGACAATACCAGAAGGACTGTAGCATTATTCATATTCAATCACATCATTGCTCATTTTGGTGTTCCTCAGGCTATCGTTACTGATCACGGTAGCCACTTTAGAAACTTCATGATGTCCGAACTCACTAAAAAGTTGGGTCTTCGCCATGAAAAATCAACACCCTATTACCCACAAGCCAACGACCAAGTTGAAGCAATAAACAAGGTCCTCGTTACTATGCTTCGACGAATGATAGGGATTCACAAAACGAGTTGGCACACGATGTTGTTTTCAACATTGTGGGATTACCGGACATCCGTTAAGTCTTCTACCGGGTTTACACCATTCCAATTAGTTTATGGTCTAGAAGCCATCTTGTCGATTGAATGTGAGATACCCTCCCTAAAACTAGCCGTCAAACTTCTCCCAAACACTTCTGTCGAATAAGAACGTCTGTTGTATCTCATGCAATTAGACGAAACCTGTCGCGATGCCACCCTAGTTATAGAAGCCCAGAAGAAACGCATCAAATCCCAATACGACAAACATGTCAGGCCATGTGTTTTCTCTGAAGGTGATATGGTTCTCCTTTACAAACAAAATCGGGATATTCTAGGAGCCGAAAAATTTGAAGCTATGTGGCGAGGTCCTTATATCGTCAGACGAGTTTTGGAGAAAGGATCTTACGAGTTGGTGGACTACGATGGTATCCCTTTGAGTGAACCCATAAATGGGTTGTACTTAAAGAAGTACTATGCCTAAGACCACTTGTGCATGAGTGCTTGTATTTTATTGTATCATACTTTTTGTGTGTTACTGTAGTATGATTTTTCGTTATTTGGTCTCTGCCCTCGACTGCTTATGTTACGTTGTGCTTGGTTTCCAGATGTCGGAGTCTTCGCTACCCCACATTGGCTTCGCCGATGGCGCTAGTCGTAGTACTCAGAACCTTTCTTCTGCTGGATGGGCAATTTATGCACCTACAAACGAACTTATCAGCCTACGAGGTGTGTGCCTTGGTCGTGCGACCAATAATATTGCAGAATATAGTGTTGTCGTTGAATTGTTGATTGATGTTATTTCGCTTGGTATCTGCCACCTAGTTATATGACTCGATTCACAACTAGTAATGCTACAACTAAGTAATGTCTATGTTATTCAAAGTCCTACTTTATTACAGGTATATTTACAAATTTTCCTCTTGGAACGTTATTTTGATTATATTGAGTATCAGCACATTCCTAGATGTCTAAATACATTGACTGATGCATTAGCTAACTATGTGTTAGACAGACATTTGGGCCATTTATAAACCAATCACACATCACATGTATCACACAACACAAAATAAGCCGGTAGAAGCCGTATATATGTATATAACAATCAAAAGTGTTTCCAAGAAGTTTTTTTCCAAGGACCAAAATCTCAAAATACGAAGCCCATAGCTTCTACAAAATAGCATCACAGATGACGCTCACAATAACACACAACTACTCGGGCTACCCTACGAAGTAGTCGATTGATAGACTTGGACACGCCCACAGTATGGCGCTGGTAACGTCTAGGGATCTCCCCAATAGCAATATCCAGGATGTCCATGGTCAACCCCTCCAATTTCTGCTCCACTGCCTCATAGTCTTCAGCATCCCATATCGCCACTGGAGCTGCCTCTCCTCGTCGTTGAATAGGAGCCGTTCTTGGAGGTCGATATGGCCCCACATCTATGTCATCAAAAATTAGATTTTTTGATTAGTTCTTGGACAAACATAAAAAAACTTCATATGATAAAACTTGCAAAAACATTTAAAAATAACAAAATGTGTACTTCTTACCTAAATCACCCCACTGAGCATCCTCAGGCAGGGCCAAATTTGTATCCCCTCGAAAATCCAAACCAGCGTATGCATAGTCATCAATCATCAGCATTTGGGGCCTTAACCAGTCAAAAAATGAATCATTGTACTTGATTATAGGCCCAGCTACGTGTCGAGCCATGAGGTTACGCCACCTCAGTATCCTCGGATCCTGTGGGGTCGGTAATCCCCAATCAACCTGTATTTGCAGTAGTGGGACCCTCTCGAGGAAGAATGACACCAAAAGTGATCCATACCCAAACTACTTCAAGTCACCCTTTCAGCACTTCGTCAATTGTCTTTTCATACTGTGGAGTACTGCATCTGACCAGTTGAAGACCCAAGGCTCTGTACACTCTATGGCATATTGGAAGTAGCTTTGCAGAGCCATGTGTGGAGCCGCGCTCCTAGCCATGCATGCGATAGTGAACAAGATGGTTCACAGGGTCAAATCTTGGACCCCCCAAATAGAAACCTTACCCTTGCTTCTTTCTGCCTCAGGAACACAATACTGGTGACAATACTCACTCATAGGGAGTTCGTCGCCTCGGCCACTGATCAAGCTAGCGTGGTATCCATGCCGTGACAACCCCGTTAGAAAATAGATATCCTCGATATCTAGGCTCAACGTATGGACTCCCATGTGAAATAACTATTGGTCCACATCCCACATGTGGACCAGGTATTCCAACAATCTGAGTTGGGCTCTCATGCCCAGAATCCTGAAGAATTTCAATAGCCCATAGTCTCGGAGGGCAGTGACTGTACCTGGGTCATTCCCGAAAATGGAATCATCCTCCTCATGTTCTCTTTCTCACCACTCCAGCATTGTGATGGTCAAACACTTGCACAAGAGCCATGAGAGAAGAGTCAACAACTTGTTTCAAACTTTTGCATAATTTTTATTGAGAAAAATTTAACTTTAAAATCCATGTTTTGGCCCTCGCAGGTGAGCCTTTGGCATAGTGCGAGATTCTCGCAGGTCGCGCATGGCTCGCCTACGAGAATTCTTGAGGACATGGTCGGCCCTAAAAATGGACTTAAAAACTCAAAAAACTGCCAATAAAAACTAAAAATAAACCATGGAAAAGTTGAAAGATCAAGAACTTACCTCGTTGGCTAAAACGGTTCGCCGAATGATAGCTTGTGCCTCCCGCAATCGAGCAAAGAAATTTGGGGGAAAATGAGGTATGTTGGACAAGTTTTTGGCAAAATCACAATGAAATGGTAAAAAGCCCTTTTTACCCATATTTATTCACTTTTTACTATTTTTTATTGATTTTTTATATTACTTTTTGTTTTTGCTTATGAAACCTAATGCCCTAATAGCCTTGTTAGTATGGTTTTCCGCAGGTATGGTAACTTCGAAGTCCAAACGAGGGGGTACGGGCATTTTTTCTTTTTGTCGCATGTACAATTACTTTTTAGGGTTTTTGTAGGAAAAACCTCGAGCTCAGTCTTCGTTTGTTCTCGCGCTCGAAAATATATGAGAACGTAACCAAGTATACTTTTTCTCATCTTTTCTTACTCATTATGGTAACATGAAAACAACGAACTTAAGGGAGTATCCTTTAAGCTCTTTTCATGCTCCATAAAAATGAAAATATTGCCGAGCAATCTTGTTCTCTTCACGCTTGTTAAAGTATCTAAGGAAAACGTTCGACGGATGATATTTTATCACTTTTTCGGTCTCATCGAACTTATTTACAAAAAAGGAACTGGGAGAGTTCTCTTTAAGTGTTTTCAGACTCTCAAAACATGAAAAACTCCCGAGTTTTCTATCCTTGGATTCGTTAAACAAACATCGAAAGACCCGCAATGGGACCGAACCACTCCTTCCTAGGGTTCGTTAAATATACTCTGAGGGACTCATCCGAAGGATGAGATTACATCAACAAGCATATGTTATCATTCTCAAGCTTGCGTAAAAATAAAGAGGTACTCGCCAGAGATGGTGGGGGAAATTTTGGGAAAGGGATGTGTTTTCATATTCATATTAATGGCAGTAAGCATCGCTCTTGAACATGACACCCCCTATTCATCATTTGAATCCGGGTTGGGAAATCCATTTATCTCTCGTTCGAGTTGCTAAAAGGTCATATATTGGGTCATCTTTGAGTCAGTGATGTCAAGTCCCTGGTCATGTCGTTCATATGTTCAAGAGAAGTTCACACGAGCCCTCTATTGAGTCGACCATCTGTAGTTGTCCATTTTACTATGAAGGCCTTCCCTGTGTCTGTTTCGACTCGTATTCATACTTTGTCTCATCCTCAAAATCTGTTATTTATTTCGTGTCATTGATGGGGGATACATCAAGGCCCTCCTGTGACAAGTCTTGTTCTGTCGAATCCAACTCATTATCCAGAAACGAGACTTAGAAATGATTTAGTACCTTGGAACCTACATGCCTTAATGGCAGGTCTCTTCGCTTTCAATAGAGATTTCACATCATTGATCCCTAATCGAGAGATTCCGCCGAGTGCTCGACGTCAGCTCATTCATTCGCATTCGTTCGGATTGTACTTCGGTACCTTGGGATTCATTAACATCAATGGTGATTTCCCTCGCACTTGTTACCAGTTTTCATCAATGACCGGTAATCAAGTGGTTTCTACCATGTTCGACTTCAATACATGTAATCGCATGGCTAGATTCGTACTTTTAGGTGACAAGATTGAAGACCTTGGGTCTCATATTTTTGATCTAGGCTGCTATGGAGTATGTATGATTTGTGTCAGCGCATAGATACACTTTGTATGTCACGTGGCTATGTCGTCTTAATTCAAGTCTTCTCACATAGATCCACAGTGTATTCCTAGTGGCTATGTAGCATTTTGACGACATGTATCCATGGTGTATGATTGGTGGCCATGACTTACATTTATGATTCCATTCATTTGTGAGTTGAGCATGGGAATGCCTACCTCAGAACTGGTATTATATTCTGCAGATGCTTGGTTGTTTACATGTTTCCAATTAGGTGCGCTCCTGGTTTTTGACACACACACACGCAGTTTACAAAGTATTTCGGCTGTCACAGATTCCAGCCTCATGCTTTGGGGGGCATTCTGTTACACATTATTTTGGTCACTCTGGTGATGTCTCTACAATGTTGTATTCAGGCTCCCACAAGGACTTCTTGCCTGAGAAAAGTGACTGATGTCTTCTTCCAGAAAACACATTTTTAAGATGAGTTCGCAAGCTGCCTATGTTATAGGGTGCGAAAATACTTCATTCTCGCAGGCCACCCACACTTAGGGTGCGAACTGTTTGCAGTCTGCTCCATAGATAGGGTTCAAACATGTTTTTAATCTTGGAAAGGAGAAGAGGTCACGAAGGTTCTAGAAGGGGATCTTCTAGAAAATGAGTTGGAATTCGCATGGTTGACATCCTACTGACTTCTCAGATTTGGTGGGATCATCCTCATCCATGTAACCATCCCTCCTTCTCCTATATATTGAAAGGTTTCTCATGGAAAAGGTTAAGCAAGATTGAATGAAGAATTGGTGAAAGAATTGTGTGAAGAACTCTGCTTGGACAGAAGCTTGAAGACTCTATTTGGTCTATCAAGAGGTATTGGATCTTCTTCACGCAAGTGTAGAGCAAGTGTGTGTGTTGGAACCAAGGGTCACTGAAAGGAAGCTTGCGACATCAAGGTGATCAGGTTGTATCTTCTACTTTCATTTAATATAATACAACGACATGTCCCTTTCCCATAAAATCACTCTTATTTTATAGCATAACTCCTTGATCATATGCATAGGTTGGCATTGAATATACTTTGCTATCTTCACTTTGGTTGGTTTGTGTTGTCTTGGACCTGACTTCACAAGAGCACTGGAGCGAAGAGGGAACAACAGAGACCCGAGGAAGCGATATAAAGGTATGTCACTTATTCCTCCTTATTAGTAGATTCAATGACTACAACTTAGGGAAAGAGTCGTGTCCTATCCTATTTTGTTCTAGATCTAGGTGGATCTAGGGAGATCTGTTAGTGTCTGAACCTACCGATTTGTCCGATAACAGTTGGGGACATGCATTAAGACGACAAGGAGAAGACCACTATGATACCATTGATCCATATTTTATGAGCAGAACAAAATGAATACAAATTATTAAAATATGCTTAACACAAAATAATAGATATACAGTCAAACTATTTTTCTATTCAACAAGGAAATAATCTGAAACTGTAAAATACAGCAAAAAACAAGCTTGTTGGAATGGTGGAGGCTTATCTCTGACAAGAGATGTGACGGATGTGCTCATTCGCAAGAAGATGATTACAATGAGGCTTTGAAGGCATTTTTACAATAGATAGGAATACCAAAAACCATATACATCCAAAAACCTAACCCTAGGGTATGAAGCGCCAAAAGTCACGTGGACCCCATTTGGGTAAGTTAGTACATCAACTTCCCGGGGTCGTAACTTTTGCATACCGTTTTAGGCGCATGATAGCCCGTTGGAAAGGTAATGTCGAGGATATTAATTTTGGGGGCTCAATCAGAGCCTTCACCTATCATTGAGAAGATATATCCCGAAAAACCTTCATTTAGGCCCTCAAAATGGCCCCGAAAGTTAAAAACTACTAAAAATAGTAAATTGCCAAAATTGCCAGAAAAATGTTTTGATCGAGTTGGAAAAGGTGGGTGGCCACCGATATCCACCTGGATGAGAACATCAATCCTGGAGCATGTACAATTCATTATTCATTCAACATTGTGTTATGTTAAAGCTTAATTCATACTTTACTTGTAAACTAGGATGATGTTTCCTTAGTCCTAATTTGGGTAATTACATAGTCATACTTGTAAACCACGGAGATGTACATATATGAAAATATGTTGGTGATGAAACACTTGGCTCAGAATGAAACACACTCCATGCACGAAGAAGAATGTGTAGAATTAATAAAAATGAATGCAGATATGCTTATGTTGAAACACCGTGTTGAAACACTTGGATGAAACACGCTGCACACATGAAAACATTACCCCTTTTTCCTTATCATTTCCGTGACATTTTCATCTCATTCTCTTGTATTAATTAATCCCTATTGTTTACATTTCCTATGAGAACATCAATCTTGGAGCTAGCACAATTCATTATTCATTCAACATTGTGTTATGTTAAAGCTTAATTCAAACTTTACTTGTAAACTAGGATGATGTTTCCTTAGTCCTAATTTGGGTAATTACATAGTCATACTTGTAAACCACAGAGATATACATATATGCAAATATGTTGGTGCTGAAACACTTGGCTCAGGATGAAACACGCTCCATGCATGATCCAAAAAAGATCCAGAGAAGGCTAAGAACAACTCAGAACTCACAGAGGCAACTCAAAATGCTCAGAATGGCTCCAGCAAACAGAGAAAGGGAAAAAATTCAAAGTTCCCAAAACTCAGTGAAAATGGCATGATCGCAAAGAGTGTGTCGCAATATTTCCAACGACGCAAACAACTCATCAAATGGAGTTATAGATTGAAAGATATTTGTGTTCAAAGTTTGGTCAACCTACCCGAGTCAACAGGGGATGAGTCATAATATGTACCGTTGACGTCAACATTCGTACGGATTATGTCATAATATGTACAATGCATGTGGAAAGACTAGGGAAGTGACACATGGCATGATGACATCATCATGATGACATGGTAGCACCAAAGGCTGTCATGTGTCACCCGATTATTGGCTTTTTGGACCGATCCATTGACAATTCAGATCGTGCCACCTAATAGTCCATACGGATGATGTAGCATGATGACATGGCGTGCTAAATTGGCAAAGGGAAGTGTGGCCCAATGAGAGTCCGCCATGTGGCCCAATCAAGGGCTGCCACATGGTAGGTTGGAAATGCACAAGGATGACCCCTAAAAAAATTTTGAAACAAAAATAGTGGCAGGTCTGCCAAATCTGGTGGACCATGACAACTATAGTCATAGTTAAATCTCATTGGAGGAACTTCTAGAGACACCGCTAAATTTAGCGGAACAGATAATACATTGTATACAACATATAACAAAAAAACCAAAAATAAAGTTCATGGGGATCGACCCCGAAACCTCCACCTTTGCCCACACCTTAACACTTTCACCCATAACCATTAGGCTGTGGTTTCCACTTGGTACTATTGCCTGCGTTTTTTGTTAAAAGGGGCATCCTCCCAGCGACAGAGGAGGAGGCGCAGATAGTATGACCTTCCGGGCATGATCTTCGAGGGAGGTACAGTCATTATTGCAGGTTACAGAGGGCATGGAAACCAAGACAGAATTATTCTTGGACTTGGGAGTGCCAGAGTTGGATCGAGGCATGGAGACAGTCATTTTTGGGTAATTCGATGCACAAATTCAGTGGTGTTGTCTATTTTCTTATATGAGCATTATTTTTGCAGCTTGATTTCAAAATGAGGGATACTTATGTATTTTTCCAAGTTCTTTTGTTGAGTTAATGAAAGAGCCTACCCATTTGAGAGAAGGACCCAAAGATGTAGTCCACTAGGGATGAACTCCGTTATCAAGTTTTTGTGTTTAGATCTGATGCTTACGTCTCTTCATTTTTGAGTTTTTCCTTTTTTAATGGTGCACTTTAATTTATGCTCATTTAATGAAATTCTTTATAAGTCACGATGAAAACATCTCGGATCATGTTGGTATTAGAGCAGTCGTATTTGACTTGAATTATTGAGTGTGAATGCTTACTAGGGATAAGCATAAGAAAGGTGAAGGAACTCTTAATACTTTCAATCCTGAAGTTGGTCATGCATCTTGAAGGAAGAAAATGTAGAAGAGGACAAGTGTGATGAACAAGAGAAAAACTTTCACATTGTAGTTTATCACATGTCGGAAATGGTCGAACAAATGTATGGAGATTACGAGAAGAGGATGAAGAAGAAAGGGAAGAAAAAGAAAGAACATGCAGATGATGATGCTTCAGTAAACCAAGGGGCTAGAGGAAATCCTCCCGAGACTCTGTATTCACCTTCAAGTTCTAGTTCTTCTTCCTCTAAGCATTCTCATTATTCTTATCAATATAGCCATAAAGCCTCTTTTAAGAAACCATTATTAAATCTTTATGTAAAATTTTCTTTACCTATGCTTAATGGAGATGTTAATCCTGAAAATCTAGATAATTGGATCCGACAGGTTGTAGTGTATTGTTGTGTCCAATATATTGATGAAGAGGAAGTTAAAGTGGAATTGGATTCTCTTTAGTTGGAAGGCACAACTCTTGTATGGTGGGAGAGCAAGATTCATGACATAAGTAAGTGTGGTAATCTTCTTTCCTCATGGTCAGAATTCAAAATAGCGATAAGGAAGCAATTTTATCCATTAGGGTATTTACATAAAGCAATGATGGAATGGAAAACTTTAAGGCAAAGTAAAGGTGAAACTGTACAAAGTTTCACAGAAGAATTTAGGAAGAAATCTATTACATTGAATATTCCTTTTGATTCTTATTAAACTTTAATGAAGTATATTGGTGCACTTCGCAGTTATATTCATCATACTTTGCTCTTGTTTAACCCCACTAGTCTTGACGAAGTTTGTGTGCAAGCCACTCACCTTAAGAACAGGGGGAAACATGTTCAAGAAGATCCCACAAAGAAACCTTCCAATTTCCCACAAAATACTTTTAAGAAGTTTAAAAAGAAGGACAAGAAGACCACTACATTAACGAGAGAAGGAGGAAAACCATCTTGGACTCATTGCAAGAAGAGCAGTCACAATGAAGAACATTGTTGGAAACTGTATCCAGAAAAGAAATCGAAACAGTTCGGTGGAAAGGGAAAGACAAAGACCGTTGCTATAGTGCAACAAGATCTTGGTTTTGATTAAGGAGAAGAAGGAAAGATCACAATGGTTGGAATACAAGGTAAAGATTCTCTTCATGCTAGTTCTAGTTCCAATGATGAATCTCATGTTGATAAGAGTTGTATCTAAACATACTAATATAGATACATTATTTGATCCGGGTTCCCAAGTAAACTTAATATCTGAAGCACTTTTCAAGAAGATGGGTCTTGAAACAAAACCACATCCGAAGCCTTATCCTCTTGGTTGGGTATGTGATAAAGAAAAACTTAATGTCACCAAACAATGTAGGATTGGATTTTCTATTGCTTCAAAGTTGATTGATGAAGTGGATTTGGATGTTGTACCACTTGATATATGTGGCATAGTGTTGGGAAGTCCTTATCTTTATGATAGAAAAACAATCTTCTTTAGTCACAAGAAAAAATACCACCTTACTAAAGGGGGACTGGAATATATTGTTAGAGCTCATAGCATGAGGGTACATACAACACTTGTTAGTGCAGGGAAAATGAAAAGATTCATAAACACTAATAAGAAATATGTACTCATGGTCGTCAGAGAGAAAGATGTCGGGACATCCGACGCTTTCCAAGGGTGTGATCCATATCATAAGAAGGAATTAATTGATATTGTTTCTAAGTATGATGATATTTTTTAGGAACAGATGGATTACCTCCTAAGAGGGAAATCCAACATGAGATACATCTTCAGTAGGATTCTCCTCTTCCTAATGTGGGCATGTACAGGATGTCAGTTGTGGAGATGACAGAGATCAAGAAGAAGGTACAAGGCTTATTGGATCAAGAGGTCAGCAGGCCCAGTTCATCTCCTTGTGGTTCTGTGATCGTGATGGTGCCAAATAAATATGGAACATGTCGAATGTGTGTCAATTACCGGGCTTTAAATAAAATCACGGTGAAAAATCAATACCCTCTTCCTTGCATAGATGATTTGCTTGATCAATTGAAGAATGTTGCTTATTTCACTAAGTTGGATTTGTGCAGTGGATATCATCAAATCAGAGTCATAGAATATGATGCATGGAAAATGGCCTTTAAAACCAAACGGGGATTGTTTGAGTGGTTAGTTATGTCATTTGGGCTTTGTAATGCTCCGACAACTTTCATGCATGTCATGAATGATGTATTCAGGGCTTTCCTAGATGACTTTGTGATTTTATATTTAGACGAAATTCTTGTTTTTAGTGGGACTTGGGATGAGCATGTGAGGCATGTAAAGCAAGTATTGGATACTTTGCAAAGGGAAAAGTTGTATGTAAAATTGTCTAAATGTGAATTTGGCAAGACTGCACTTTTGTACTTAGGTCATATTATAGGAGGAGGACAATTGAAAATTGATCCTTCCAAAATTGATGTAATTGTAAAATGGCCTAAGCCAAAGAGTGTAACTGAAGTCTGAAGCTTCTTAGGTGAAGTCCAGTATTGGAGGAAATTCATTCCCAACTTCTCCTTTATAGCAACTCCTTTTCATGTCTTAACCAGTGTGAAGAACACTTTTCAGTGGGAAGGAAAGAAACAAAAAGCTTTCAATATTTTGAAGGAGAAGATCAGTACTGCACAAGTATTAGCACGGTCGAATATTCAACAACCTTTTGAGATCGAGACATATGCCAGCGGATACACCATGAGTAGTATTGATGCAATATCGTAAGCCTATCAGTTACCACTCTGAAACTTTTAACCAAGCTGTTGTTAACTATCCTACATATGATAAAGAGTTGTATGCATTAGTCCAGAGCGTAAATAAATGGAAGCACTACTTTTCAGGGAAGGAAACAATCATACATGTATATCACTAGCCCTTACAGTATCTTCAAGCACATATCAAATTGCAACAATCTCGACACTACAGGTGGAAGGGTTTTTTACAACAATTTCATTTGGTAATCAAGTACAAAAAGGGTACAAGTAAAAAGGTAGCTGATATGCTTTATAGACCTCCTATTGTTGCTTCTATTATTTTGAAGAATACTTATTTATCTCATGATAGCTATGTAGAACAGTATGTGATCGATGAAGATTTTAAGGAAGTATATGTGAAGCTAACCCTTGGTGCACAAGTAGAGAACTATTGTCTACAGGGAAAACTACTCTACCATCTTGGAAAACTATGTATTCCTACAAGTGAATGAGTCCTTGTAATATGATAAGCTCACACTTCTCTTGTTTCTGGGCATTTTGGGGTAGGAAAAAATATGGCTCATTTGCAGAGGTTTTGTTATTGGCCTCAAATGAAAGCAATTGTAACTAAATATGTAAAGGGGTGTGTGATGTGTTCTACTTGTAAGCCCACTAATAGAAAAATGGGGCTATACTCACCACTTCCTGTTCCATCCCATCCATGGGAAATTGTCTCCATGGATTTTGTAGGGGGTTTACCAATGACCAAAGGGGATCATGATTATTTGTATGTTGTAGTGGATAGGTTCAGATAGATGTGTATCTTGATTCCATGTAAAAAGAAGGTCATTGCTGAGCAGACTGCTAATATCTTATTTTAGTATGTTTAGGTTCACTTTGGATTACCCACATCCATCATCTCGGATCGAGATACTTGATTCCTTGGTGACTTTTGGACTAGCTTGTGGAGGATGATGGACACCAAATTGAAGAGGAGCACTGCTTTCCATCCATAGACCAACGAAAAAACAAAGGTGGTAAATCAAATAGTGGTACTTTTGCTTCGAGGCTACTACAACAAGCATCCCAAGTTATGGGATGAATAGATACCCTATGTATAGCATGCATACGACCGATATTTACATTCATCCACTCAGATTTCACCTTTTGAGACATGTTTTGGGTACTTACCAAAGGTTCCTTTGGACATGATGTATGGGAGAGATGTCAATGTGAATAAAGAACAAACAAAGGACAGAGCCCGCAAGTTCATCCAGAGGATCCAGCAAATACACCAGGAAGTCAGGGAACAGTTGGAGAAAATTCAATCATAGTATAAAGCTCGGCATGACAAACACAAGGTTGATCATCAGTTCTAGGTTGGATACCGGGTATGGCTTCACATCAACAAGGAGAGATTGAAGGGTGAAGGAAAGAAACTCAATCCCATTCGTTATGGACGCTTAAATATCTTGGAAAAAAGTGGTACCAATGCTTTTCGTCTGGATATTCCACCTTACATGCAGATTTACTCAGTTGTGAATGATGAGAACTTGAAATTTTTTTAGCCTCCCATGATCATGGATCAAGATGAGGAAGTTTCAATACCTTCAGTTGATGAGTTCGCACCTAAGTACTTGGATGAGCTATAGGAAGATATCATCCTGGACCGGAGGACGAGGACTCCACGCAGCGGTGATGTCGATTATCTTCGAGTAGGCTTAAAAGGCCCACATCCAAGCAAGGAAAAGTGGATCAAGAAGGACAAAGTGAGGGGACTCTTCCCTCACTTACATGCTGATTGATGAAAGATTTTGGTGGTCCAAAAGGCTCTCAGTGGGAAGGTGTGATCCAAAAAGGATCCATAGAAGGATAAGAACAACTCAGAACTCATAGAGGAAACTCAGAACGCTCATAATGGCTCTAGCAGATAGAGAAAGGGAAAAATTTCAAAGTTCCCAAAACTCAATGAAAATGACATGATTGCAAAGAGTGCGTTCCATTATTTCTAACGATGCAAATGGATCGTCAAAAAGAGTTACGGATTGAAATATATTCGCGGTCAAAGTTTGGTCAACCTAGCCTAGTCAGCAGGGGATGAGTCAACATTTGTACTGCTGACGTCAGGATCTGTACGGATGATGTCATTTTCCATACAACACACATGGCAGGAGTAGGGAAGTGACATGTGGCATGCTGACATCAACATGATGACATGGCAGCACTAGAGGTTGCCATGTGTTTCCCGATTATTGGCTTTTTGGACCGATCTGTGGACCAATCGAATTGTGCCACATGGCATTCTGTACAGTCCATACGGATGACATGGCATGATGGCATGGTGTTATGATGTGGCATGTTGGCTTGGCAGGGGGTAGCGTGGCCCAATGAGAGGCTGCCACGTGGCCAAATCAGGGGTTGCCATGTGGCAGGCGAGAAATGCACAAGGACGACCTGTGAACGAATTTTGAAACAAAAATAGTGGTGGGTTTGCCAAATCTGGTGGACCACTCCAACTATATTCATCATTAAATCTCGTTGGAGGACCTTCTAGAAACACCGCTAAAGTTAGCAAAATGGATAATACATTGTATACAACATATAACAAACAAACCAAAAATGGAGTCTATGGGGATCGACCCTGGAACCTCTGCCTTTGCCCAAGCCTTAACACTTTCGCCCATAACCACTATTCCGCTCACATTTTCTATTAAAAAGGGTATCTGCCCAGGCACAGAGGAGGAGGCACAGACCGTATGACCTGTCGAGCATGATTTTCGAGGGCGGTATAGTCATTATTGCAGGTTGCAGAGGGCACATAAACCAAGATGAAATTCTTCTTGGGCCTAGGAGTGTCAGAGTCGGATCAAGGCGTGGAGATAGTCATTTTTGGGTAATTTGACGCCACGAATTCAGTGGTGTTGGTTGTTTTCTGATCTGAGCATTATTTTTGTAGCTTGATTTCATAATGAGGTATACTCATGTATTTTGCCAAGTTCTTTTTCTGAGTTAATGAAAGAGCCTACCCATTTGAGAGCAAGACCCGGAGACGTAGTCCATCAGGAATGAACTTCGTTATCAAGTTTTTTTGTTCAGATCTGATGCTTGTGTCTCTTCATTTTTGAGTTTTTCCTTCTTTAATGGTGCACTTTAATTTATGCTCATTTAATGCAATTGTCACGATGAAAAGATCTTGGATCAATGCACGAACAAGACTATGTAGCATTAATAAGAATGAATGGAGATATGTTGGTGTTGAAACACCGTGATGAAACACCTCGCTGAAACACATTGTATGCATGAAAAAGACTATGCATAATTAATAAGAATGTTTAATGAATGCAAATATGTTGGTGTTGAAACACCATGCTGAAACATGCATGAATAAGACTATGTTAATATACTCAAGTGACTCAGTGAGACATTGTTGGGTGCTAAAATTGCCCATTTTTCCTTATCATTTCCATACCATTTTCATCTCATTCTCTTGTATTAATTCATCCCTATTGTTTACATTTCCTATGAGAACATCAATTCTAGAGAAGGTACAATTCATTATTCATTCAACATTGTGTTATGTTAAAACTTAATTCATAGTTAACTTGTAAACTAGGATGATGTTTCCTTAGTCCTAATTTTGGTAATTACACAATCATACCTGTAAACCATGGAGATGTACATATATGAAAAAATGTTAGTGCTGAAAAACTATGTTGGAACACCTGGTTGAAACACATTGCATGCATGACGAAGACTATGTAGAATTAATAAGAATGAATTCACATAGGTTGGTGCTAAAACATGCACGAAGAAGACTATGAGCCATGGCCCCACCAATTCCATCGTATGCAGTTGGAAGAGTTACTCCACCATTTTCATCCATGGTCGTCAGTAATAAGTATCTATTAATGGAAGGTATTGATAAGTTGAATGTAATCGCCACCTCAGATAACAAATTTTGCTTGTCGGTGGTCGTCAGTCAGTGCCTTCATGTACGTGTCTGTGGTTTACAACTTACAGGTATGAATGGTCATTGTGACATGTGTTTGACATGATACTATGAAATAATTATTGTTCCACGCCCTTCCACATCACCAACAGATGACCAATACCGTCAGTTCAAGTTGGGGGTATCCCATCATCCCTGAATAACTTAATCAACCACCACCATAAACATTCAATCGACATGGTTTTCAGGTTGATTTTTCCCACGAAATTTGAATCACCACCACCTTTCCAAAAATACCAACAAATATCCTTCCATTGTTCCTGCACGCTCATGCATGCTGAAGCTCCTGGGTCTGTGTTGGGAATTTTGAACTTGAAACTCATTTGAAATATTGTAACAACTAATTACATAGAAGAACATTCAGCATGGGAGGATTTACATTCTTTCATGAACCAGTAACCCTCAACACCCTACGTCGACACCCAAAAGTCTACATAATATTTGAAGACGCAGGGTGGGTAGCATATTTCGACCAGTTGGACAGGTTTGATAGTGATATTTCCCTAGCATTCACCCAAAATTTAACAAGAACCCATTTTCATGTTAGAGGTTTGGATATTAATGTAACAATGGTGGTTATATCCTTTGTTATGGGGCTTCCCAACACTGGAAAAAAATGGTTTGGACGAAGGACATCCATTCCTAATGAAAATACTGATTTCTTGGAGGAAGGAGAGCAAGTGCAGCCTAGAGGGCATGGCACAACAATAGAGTCTTTACCTCAAACTTGGGACCAGGTTGTTGTTTTCTTGAAGAAATATATTACATGTGAAGGTAGGTACAAGATTGTTTAGACACATGATTTTGTTCTATTGTCACACCTTCGTCATGGCTCATTGATAAATATGCCTTATTATCCATTAGAATCTTTGCATAATATGGCACATTATGTAAGACAATATTGTTTTCCCCAAGGTTCTGTCACACACCACTGTCTGATCAAATTAATAGTGTTGAGAGCCTTGGAACTACAAAACCATACATGGGCTCAATTCATTGCCAGGGGAGTAGTAGAAGTTGATGAAAATGATGGCAATGAATCAGAAGAGGAGGTAGGAAGTAGTGACAGGAGTATTTCAGATAGGGAAAGAGAGCAAAGAGAAGGAATTAATGAAGAGTTGGGACAAGATAATGTTACTGGAGAACTAAGACAAGGCAACGGTGATGTAGAAATGAAGGATAGCCTTGGAGTTTTGATTGCAAAAGATGTACATATGGAAGATATTGGAGTGCAGATGGAGGAATCTCTGCACCAAAACCCTAAAATATCACCTACCATTATAGCATAGGAAAATGAGCAGTTGATAGAGGAGAATCAACCAACACAACATGAAGGAGGGGATATAGAAAAAGAACCAAGTGTGGAATAACATATATTCCTTCTAGAGATACAGTGAAGGAATTAATTGTGGAGAGGTCATCATCACCTGAAAGGGCAGAAACTCCACCAGAACAGATTCGAGAGGTTGAAACAATGATTCAAAGTGAGAATGTAATTGAGTTGTGGGAAGAATCATCTTCTTTGCATGATGATTCTTCCCATGTTTCCCCTGATTATGAAGTTGAAATTGTCTCAGAGAAACCTCCCCAAATAGTGGCAAAGCTATTAAGGAGGAAGAGGCTAGTGCCAACATTTCCATCAACTTTCCCAAGTACAAGGAGAAGAACCAGGGTCATTGTTGCAATAGAAGAAGCTAAACTGAAAATGGAAGAAATTGAGATTCCTGTGTTGTGTCCTCTTTCACCCACTGTTACACAAGAACCACTAGGTGATGAACAACAACATGAATTTGTCGTTGTAACATAAGAACCAATTGACAACCTAAGCCCAAATCAAAGAGCTACTGAAACATAAGAACCTGTTTTTGAAAGAGGTAAAATTCATATTCATTCCCTTTTATTTGAGAATGATCAATTGAAAAGAGAAGTTCAAAGGCTTATGGGGAAATTGGAAATGCTAAAAGCAAAAAAGAGAGCCCAAAGGCCTACGCCTCATGATCTGGATTTATTAGTGTAAGAAACCCATCTTTTAGGAGGACAGACTATTCCATCAGAGAAGGATGAAACACATGAAACATTTAAGGAATATTTGTTTCCCGAGTGTGCGGATATTTATAGATTGGTTGGGTATGAAGTGACCCTTCTTGAGCCCCCATATTTGGGACTAATAAGAAGAGATGATGAGCTAGTTGAGGAAGCATAGAGAAATAAATCCACTTCCACACAAGAACCAGTGGCTAAGGAAGAAGAAAAGAAGACTGCTGAAACACCTAAGAATGCCATTGTAACACAAGAACCAGTGGCTAAGGAAGAAGAAAAGAAGACTGCTGAAACACCTAAGAATGCCATTGTAACACAAGAACCAGTGGTACCTGATTTAAAAATGAAATCTAAAAAGGATATACAGGAAGTTGTCACTGTAACACAAGAACCGGTTATGGCTAAGACTGTTGAACCAGCCCAGCTTGAGAGTACCACTGCTACATAAGAGACATTGGTACCCAATTTAAATAAACAATCTGATGAGGCCACAAAAGAAGAAAATGTCACACAAGAACTAGTGGTTGAGGAAGAGGAATTACCACAGCCAGATAAATTCATTGTTACACAAGAACTAGTGACACAAGCTCGAATTCCTCTAGAAATCAGTGATGATGATGAACAAGAAGTTGACCATCATGACACAGAAGATAATACTATCCTTTCATTGGAAGAGATTGATAAATGGAAGAAAAAGGTTTCCATGTTTGGAGAAGGAATGATTCATGTGTCAGCTCACAAAAAGGCAATACAAGAACTCACAGAGAAATACACTGAATTTGTTACATCTCAGAAATTTAAATGGGAATAAATGAATAAGGAAATGAGAGAGTTGAAGAAGCTGCACGTTAAGTTCCAGATTCTGCAACAAGATAAAAATCAAATGTATTTGTTAGCAGAAGAGTTTTTGAGATGTAGAATCCCATGTCCCTCATACTCGATCTTCCTTAATGAACAATTAACTCTTTTTAAGCTTAAATATATCAAGGAAGGAAGGCCTTATAAAATGATTAGTGCCTCTGAGTTTTTAGAAAAGTTTTCCCAGAGTGATTTCTCAGATCAACATTTCTTGTATGAGATTTATTTGCATGAACAGGCTTGCCTGTTGGATATAAAATTTTATCATGTTCCCTATGTAGGAGATGTGCATCTGAGATCCTTCACTTATTTTGTGAACAATCAGGAAAAATGGTGGAATTCCTTCCAAAGAATCCAAAAGAATGAAGGAGAAGCAAAATTATGGATTAGGGGTGAACCACATACTCCTGTTACTGTTTTTAATATACATCGGCATCTACTCTCTTCATCTTACTAGACTAGAAAAGTGACAGACCTTCAAAGGTTTTTCATAGATTCTTGTGTTAAAACAATTAATGATCAGAAACTATTTGCACTAGAAGGTAGTAGATTTAGATGGGAAACATCCTCTCTAGCCTTGAGGACCAATGATCCCTACAGTCGTGACAATTTTACCTATGCTCTGTCTCGGGTTCCTAGCTATATTTAGTGCATTCAGACTTGTGGTCCACAATGGTCGGGGATTAAATTATATTTCCCTCTTATTTGGATGCCAACAAAGAAGTATCAACATGAGTACAAATTGACTAAGAAGACTAAAAGGGATTGTTGGGTAGAAGTGATTTATTCTAGGGGCTACAAAAATTTAGAAGAGAATGATGCATCATCCTACAATATTTCTAATTTGCATTGGAAAATTTCATGCCCGGACTCAGACTTTGATTCTGAGTGAGTGAACTTTGAAGTTGCATGGGGACATGCAATGGGGCAGTTGGGGGGAGATGTTGGGTGCTAGTCGTTGTTTTTCCATTGATCCCTGGAGAATTAACATTATATATGGAAATTTAATCTCTTAATAAGAAGTGGCAACGTTCAACTGAATTTATGTTAGTGATTAATTCTTTTTATTGTTCTTGATTTCCTTTGAAATAACCAGACTAGATTACAAATCATTTCAATGATTCATAAAATTTTTATTGAGAGGCTGCATGTAAAAAATAAATTATTCATGACATTAAAATTATAAATGCATTAGAGGAATGTTGGTCTCAATGGAAATAGATGTCCTACGATGACTACATAGGAATCTAGTAGGCGAGTACATAGACCATTTTTCTCTTCTCTTAGAAATTCATGGCTCATTCCTTTTATGAATACCAACATGTCTTCTCAAAGTAAATATAAATAAACATAATATATTATAAATAAACCAATCAAGCTACTACAAATGGCTCAAGCTTTAATCAAGCATCAAATGAGAACTAGAAGTATTCAAGGGACTAACACAATCTTTAATCAAAATAAAACCAAACTTCCAAAGTTGAAAAAATGTTCCAAATGCAAACAATAAACAAACCATTAAAATTTTCCAAGATATCAAAGTTACAAATCCAAGAAGTTTCATGCACTTGAGTCTTGAATGAGCCCATTCTTTCTTAGAAGTTAGTGAAAGTCATGGTAATTAGTTATTTAGCCTTTAATACTAGGACACTATCTATGTGAAGAGATAGGTCTCAACTTCATCAAATGCCAACTTCATTTCCTGTCACAGATGGGAAAAAGAAAATGTCTTAGTTAACTATCAATCCATCAAACTTAAAACAACTTGGATCAAATAAATGTAGCTTCAATGTTACACTATTTAATACAAAATATAGAACCTATTTTTACCTTAATTGCAATCTCAAATTTACATATGGTAATCTTGTTCCCATAAAGAATTACCTTTTTCCAATGTACTCCAAAAATAGAGGAACAATTAAGTCAATAAACTAACAAGAATCACATCACATGTGTCATTCCATTCATTATTTCTACAATTCCAATCATCAATGGAACATGTAAGTCAAAATAAGAGTCCCCTCATGTATATTGGTTTAGATAGCATCTTGGGGTATATTAATATCCCAGTTCAAATCAACATGTCAACCCTCATTTTCTATATTATGAACAGGAAACTCCGTAGATGAACTATTATTATGACCCTCCAAAATATTATCTTCCATATCAAGTTCATTAGAGGAATTTGTTGTGTTGTATTCTCCCCTTCTATCACAATATGATCGCCAAAGAGCTAGTGCTCTATCGAATGGAAAATTGTTTATGTCATACTTTGTTACATATAATATTAAACATGTATCCATATGTTTATCAAGATTGTTCCTCAACTTTGACTTCAAGAATGATAGTACACTAAACATTCTCTCATCCTCCACTGATCCCAAAATCATGGTTTGACATAAATCTGCTAATTTGAAATATTTTGATTCTTCTAGGTATTGGCTTTCACCTAATTTAGTCCATAATATTGTTATTGCACCATGTTCTAGAGGTTTCTCCAAACCACAATATTGAGCTAACATTGTTTGACCAAAGATATTGGATTGTTGATATAACTTTGATGAATCTAATATACCTTCAATATCTTCTCCTTGTACATTGCGATTCTTGCCAAATTGGTGCACTAAAATTTTAATTTGCTAAAAATTCAACTCTTTTAGCCTCTCTATTGTGTTCAGGGTTCCAATATTGAGGGTATACCACAGACATGGCCTCCAATAATTCATCTTGAGGAAATAATTCCCTTATCTCTGATGCTAGTGATTTTTCAATTTCCATCAAGTTGCGCTTCACTGAAATCACAACATTGTTGAATTGGTCTCTTGGCACATGGCATTCTTCAGTGATTCGTCCCATATTTCTATCATAATGAAATGGAACCATTGTTACCCATGATTTTGGTCAATCTCGATGGTGTATTGATGATGGTGTACTCAGGCTCCTCATAAGAAGTTTCTCCTGAGAAAAGTGACATTCATCTCTTCCCAGAAAACATACTTTTGAAGAGAGTTCGCAGGTTGCTAATATCCTAGGGTGCGAGAATGACCCATTCTCACAGGCTGCCTTCATCTAGGGTGCGAAATTCTCGCACTGTGCTACATAGCTAGGGTGCGAACTTGTTCTAAAGCTTGGAAAAAGATGAAGTCTCGATGGTTCTAGAAGGGAATATTCTAGAAGAATGGGTTGGCATTCGAATGGTTATCCTTTTACTGGTTTCCCTGATATTGTGGGATCATTCTTATCTAAGTAACCATCTCATTCTTTCCTATATATTGATGGAATTCTCATGGAAAAGGTTAAGCAAGATTCATTGGAGAATTGGTGAAAGAATTGTGTGAAGGACCTAGCTTGAACAAGAGCTTGGAGACTCTAGCAAGTCTATCAAGAGGAATTTGATTTTCTTCATACAAGGATCGAGCAAGTGTGTGTGTGTTGGAGCCAAGAGCCACTGAATGAAAGCTTGCGACATCAAGGCGATCAGGTTGTATCTTCTACTTTCGATTAATATGATACAGTGACATGTCCTTTTCCCATAAATTCATTCTACTTTATTGTGTAATTCCTTGATCATACACATAAGTTGACGGTTGAACATATTTTGCTATCTTCACTTTGGTTGGTTTGTGTCGTCTTGGTCTTGACCTCACGAGAGCACCGGAGCGAATCGGGAGCAACAGAGACCCTAGGAAGCGATACAAAGGTATGTTACTTATTCCTTCCTACTAGCTAATTCAATGGTCATAACTTAGAGAAAGCGGCATGTCCTGTCCTGTTTTGTTCTAGATTCAGGTGGATCTAGGGAGATTTGTTAGTGTCCTCACCTACTGATTAGTCCGATAACAAAATTGGTGACTCCACTAGGAAGATGACCCAGTTTATTTGAGGTTTTTGGTGTTTTTCCTTGGTCATTTTCTCTTGCCTTACCTTTCTCCATTCATATCAATCTCTGAGTCTTCAAGATACCCTGATAGACCCTCTGGGTCCAAAGGCCTCTTCAAGTTTTGTGTCTTTTTCCAAAAAAAAATTTAGTTTCAGACATTCTCGCACTGCACTCCACAGTGGCCTGCGAGAATATATGAAGTTCGCACTTTGATTTTAGGTCCAATGCGAGGTTCTCGCACTCTGCTCAAAGCTGGCCTGCAAGAATGACCCATTCTCGCACTGTGTAATACTGTTAGCCTGTAAACCCTCTTTTCAAAATTTTGGATGTGAATTTTTTGCATGTTCAGCTGCCCAGATCAGTATAGGTGCCTAAAAAGAGCTTCTTGGATCATTGGTTGATGTTTTCTTGTCTTTGTTTTTGTGCATGAACAGTCTTAGGAAATCAAAGGTTCTTCCTGTCCATTTTTCTTGACTTTCATTTCTTGACTTTTATTGGCAAAGATATACTCTCCGATTTTGGAATCTAAGTGTGCCTGTTTGGTTAAGAACCGGTGATCGGTTGAAAGTTGAGCTTCTTTGTCTTTATCATTTGCTCATTATTTGGAAGATCACTTTTCTCATGCAATTGAAAAGGCTAGTTTGGTCTACTTGTTATTTTGGTTTGGGTTTTTGTCTATTGCTTGTTCATTAGTTTTTGGTTTTCTTCACTCTCACCATCATGGTGTAGGTCCTTTTTGAAAAGTGAACAACGTTTTTCTTTCAAAAGCATTTTCGTCTTCGAAAGTATTGAAAATCAATTGTTGAAATTATTGAAAAAGAAACAATAGAGAATTGTTATTGATGTGTGATTCGTTGCAATTGCATTTTAAAGGAAATTGTGTATCGTAGTTCAAGTTTGATCCGGAAAACTTCTCTTTCCCTCCCGTACATAGGATTCATTGAACGACAATTGATATATTTCATTCCTATCTATGCATCGTTGGGTTAGAGTCTCATACAACATAAGTTTCATCTCCACTTCCTTTGAGTAATAACAGCCCCTAATAACATTGCGCGATCATAAAATTTAACTAGCAACTCTTTTCTAGGGCTCTATTACACCAACATTTAGCTATGCTAGCGCTTTGGAATAGGTAGAGAGATACACTCTCCAAAGAACAAAACACACAATAACATCTTGTGTTAAGGAGTGTCAAATTCCATTTATGACATCTTGTCCTGGGAAGCCCTTCTCACACAAGGGTCAAACACGAGTTCGCATTGATATTGACAGAGTTACTCACCCTGCTTTGTTGATATCGGTATAGAGATTGCACATATTATGGGGGTCACTCGGAGGTATACCCATAGTGATGAGTGGAAGCCTTTTGAGTTGATTTCGGGCTAGATACCCTGCCCTTGCATGTGGATCAGATTGTCGACTATCCCCCCAGGCTTTATTGTTGTCAGTGGTAACCTTAGTGGCCTATATTTCTAGGGTCTTACACAAGGTGACTGTGAAGGGGCAAGTCTCCATGGTACCTGGAATCGACGTTGGCCAAACTCACTCGGGCTCCTTGGAGGCTATACCCATGACTATGTGTGTGAGCTTGCACTAGGGTGTAAGTCCATTAAGCAGGTCGTCAGCGTAACTTTTCCACCCTAGCCCAGCCCCTTCTCGTCTCGTTGTTGCAACGTTGGATTTCATCACCAACTAGTGACTTCGGAATTAGAAGGTCTTGTTTTCTTAGTATTGTTTCCTAGATTTTGTTTACTAGCGCGTGTTGTTTGTTTACCAAAGTTGACCATACGATTTTCTTCGTAAGTTTGTCACTTGTTTACAATAGATCCTCCACGTCGTTCACGTAGAATGTAGGGTTTATCTCCAGAGCATCTAGAAGGTTCTCAACCCTTGCCTACAAGTTCACCTGAGGGAACTCCTCAACGGAGTGAAGTCCAAGACGTCACCACACCACAAGTGGAATGAACTAACTCTCTAGAACATTTTCGAATTACCAATACTCGAGAGGACTTTCGACTTCACTCCGATTCTGGGCGACTGTTTATGCGACTGAATTCTTTTGGAGACTTAGTTGTTGTGTCTTCTGGATCACCAGTTGGACCCTTTCCAGGAATAGAAGGCCAAGATTTTTTGGTCTACGGGAGTTTTTAGATGGGACCTTTTTGGTCCGGGATCAACAATGATTTTTGAAATCTCCAACCCAAAGATAGTACCGTTTACTACTGCTCATTCTTTTCTTGGTACGGACGCCCCACGATCTGACCACATCTTGACCATCCCCATCGAAATGACCCATCACACAAATACTATGAGTGTTCACACTGGGATTACCGCGGTTAGTCTCACCCCCATCAGCACACCGCATACGCCCAGTATCACCCCAACACTACTGCCCAGATACCATGCGTTGAATGCTTCCATTTCAACTCCTCTGCAAACCCCATCCGACTCTCCTGGTGGTCCCTCTTCTTCTGGGCACTCTCTTCCCGATTTTATTTTGACACTCCCTCAATTTCCTTTTGGAGGACCTTTCTCGTCTTCCACTGGCAGGCTTAATCCTAGTGGCACTATTCCGTCCTTCACACCAAATTGCCAGATTCCCATTAGTGGACAATTTTACCAAGGTGGTATGAATCAACCCCCTCTCAGTAGGAAAAACCCAATTGGAACGCCAATCCCAATTGGAACACAACCCCCAATTGGAACGCTTCCCCCAATTGGGACACCACCTTCGATAGGAGGAACGACCCCACCTTATGGAAAAAACATACCTCCGTCCTTGGGTCAGTATTGGAATCAATTGATACAACATCCTCCTCAATCGACTGGGGGGCAGCAGTTGATACTCACTACCAGCTACCGATCCGTTATGAAACAGGGACATAAATTTTGAGTTCTTTCAAACAGAACAAAGCCACTCATATCTCCGATCACATTCATGAGTGGCGATGGAGACGACGTCTCATTAAACTCGAACTCCCCGATCAGTTGCTGGCAGAATGGTTCACAAAATCATTTGTGAATGACATCGGTCATGACATCGCCATGGGTGGAGTAGTCATGGAAGAGCAGGCCATAAGTCGTGCTCAATACCTTGACCTCGTTTACTCACAAATGGGTACCCTTTACGACTTACTACCTGACTTACCTCATCCTTCCACTTCCGCCACTTCAACTACTCCGGCTGCTTCTCATGCAGCCGACGGTGTGATTGGCACTTTCCAGGCGCAACCACATTCCGCCTCAAGCATCAACACCAAACCTACTTCTTCTAATGTTCAAAATGCTCCGTCTCCTTCCCCTCCCACTGGAAAGACTTCTGAGTAAATGAAGTTCAATCTACCCCAGCCGGTAAAAACAAATCTAAAAAGGGCAGGGGTAATAATAAGGAGGACAAAAATACTTCTCAAACAGAGCGAATCAAAACTACACCTGTTGACGATCGGGATAAGTGCAAACCTTGATACCCTTGTCTTATCTGTGGTGATGATCACTACACGAAGGATTGTCCACGATGCATTGAAGTCACTAAGTTCCTTCAAGGAGCCCCAAAACCACCTCCTCTGGTCGTTTTGTCCCAACCCTTCTCATCTCAACAATAGGCTCAGTTGGTCATTCATGACCAACCCTCACCTTCTACTACATTCTATGTATTGATGTGTATTGGTGATTCAAAGTCGAACGACATTTCACTCACTACTCGAGCCAAAGATTATTCTCCTTCTAAAGAGAAGGTTGATGAATTACCTCCTTCGTTGGTACAACCCTCTCCTGTGACTCCACCTACCAACGATCCTCTTCATCTCGAACGACCGAGCCTCGACACAGTTCTTCGACCCCCCCTAAAGGGCATCGTTCATAAATCATCTTTCAATCCTCAAGCTCGTGCTGCCCAGAACTACAACATTGTTGAATATCCGGCCCAAGCACCTTCTATGATGTCATCCCTCGAAGTCCTTCAAAGTTGTCCCACACAATGGAAGGCAATGTTGAAAGCTATCGGTGGAATCGACCCAACGGATACGAATTTAATAATTTTTGACTTGGAAGATCACATTCCAAGGTTACCCCCTCAACTCGCGTTCCAGATCCAAGTGATTGTCTCTGAAAACAACATTTGTCGAACCGTTAGCGACGAGGGTGCCTCGACATGTGTCATGTCTCTTACTTGCTGGAAAGCCATTGGCTCTCCAACTTTGAACGAATCCCAGAACACTCTCAAAGCCTTCAATGGCTCCGGTTTTAAGCCCTACGGTGTCCTTCCTTCGTTGCCCATCACGTTAGAAGGCAAAACGGTCCAAGTCGAAGTTGAAGTCTTTGATGCTCCCCTCGATTACAATCTTCTGCTTGGCCGCAGCTGGATCGATTCCATGCACGCAGTTGTGTCAACCCTTTTTCGTGTGGTACGTTTCCCACATTAAGGGAAGGTAGTCACCGTCAACCAATTAGCCTTATTTAACTCCGACACCTGTACTGGCAACGTACCGTTCATCGCTAAAACCCCACCGGGTTATGAGAACGTCGGTGTGGGCCTTCTCAAAGACTCTTCGTTAATGGGTACTTTCCCCATTCCACCGCCCAATGTTCCATGCTCGTCCGTTGCTTCAATCAACATGATCTCCACCTTGATTCACGAAATTCTTTCATCTCATGACCCATGGATAGTACCTGACCCTGGAGATCATCTTCGTTATGGCGACGAAATGCCATTAAGTCCAGTCGAATCCGCCTATCAGTCCATTCAATCGAAAACCCCTTCTACCCCTTCTCTTGGTGAGTTATCTCCAGATCCTTTCCGTGTCATTTTTCCCACAGACGAGATGATCATGTCTGTCATGGAGGGCACCCCTTGGGATGATGGACATCATCGTTCCATCCTTTTCCTGGAGCAACATACCATTGAGAACTACCAACGGATCTCAACCCCGTCGACCGTTGTCGTCATCTCAACCGTTCCTGGGTCCACACACGATGTGTTTTCCAAAGGGAACTTAAGCAATATCTCACCCACTATTCCCCTCGACATATCCATCAAACCTGGAATCGTCGAAAATGTCCATATCGGAGCTTCATGTTCCCCTAACGAGATTGTCACCTACACGCCTCTTTTTAAAGAGTTTCGTGACATCTTCGCCTGGAGCTACGAAGAAATGCCGGGTATCGACCCCGACATTGTGATCCATGAGATCAAGACATACCCCGACGCTAAACCCATCAGGCAACGCCTTCGTCCCGTTCACCCACGTAAAGCGGTTGCTATCAAGCTCGAAGTCGAGAAACTTCTCAAAGCCAGCTTTATTTACCCGGTGGCCCTCACTGACTGGGTTTCCAATCTTGTCCCGATTGACAAGAAACAAGGTACAATCCGTGTATGCGTTGATTATAGGGATATCAACAAAGCTTGTCCCAAAGACAACTTTCCTAGCCCCTTCGTCGATCAGATTGTCGATGAATGCGCCGGAAGTGAAATATTCTCTCTGATGGATGGTCTCTCTTGGTATAATCAAATCAACATTGTTCCCGAGGATCAACATAAGACTGCTTTTATTTGTCCTTGGGGTACTTTTGCCTATCGGAAACTCCCTTTTGGTCTCAAGAACGCTGGCGCAACTTTTCAACGCGCTATGTCTTATGCTTTCCATGATATCAAGCACATCGTTCAACCATATCTGGACGATTTACCCGCTCACTCAATGCGTCGAGTCGATCATCCAACCCACCTTCGAGCCATTTTCATCTGCTGTCGGTTTTACCATATACGTTTGAATCCTCATAAGTGTGTTTTCTGTGTGGAATCTGGCTGCCTTCTAGGATTTATTGTTTCGCGTCAAAGGATCAGGGTAGATCCTTTAAAGGTTGAGGCGGTCCTTAATCTCCCTCCTCCTTCTACACTTCACCAGTTACAAAGTTTGCAGGGGAAAGCAAACTTTCTTCGTCGTTTTATTCCAAATTACGCCGAGATAACTCGTAGATTTACGCGGCTCCTAAAAGAGGGGTCTGAGTTCGTATGGGATACCATCGCAAACAATGCTTTCAAAGCTTTGAAATTGTCCCTAACACGTGCTCCGCTTCTCTTTCTCCTGGATTACAGTCGCAATTATTTCCTTTACCTTGCAGCCTCGGATTACACCATTGGTATGGTTCTCGTCCAAGAGGATGATGCTAACGACGAACATGTTATCTACTACTTGAGTCGGAATCTAACACCTACCGAAATCAAGTATTTACATGTCGAAAAACTGGCCTTGGCAGCCATCCAAGCCGTCCAACGCTTCTGGCACTATATCCTCTCGCGCAAGACTACCGTGATTTCTCACTGTAACCCTATGCAACACATTCTCACACGTCAATTGCTAGGGGGAAAATACTCCAAATGGATTGTGATACTCCAGGAGTTTGACTTGGAATTCGAACGCACCAAGTCCAAGAAGTCCTTAGTATTTTCTCAGTTGATATGTGACTTTCCCTATTCTGAAACGGAAAATGTAGCATCTGATTCCTTACCCGATGAATCCCTTTTCCTCATCAGCTCTGATGATCTTTGGTATGGTGATATCATCATATATCTCCAAACCCAGACTTTCCGTCCAACTTTGTCCAGTACTGACCGACGTCGAATACGCTACCAAGCCCGTCAATATATTATCCTTGGGGATACTCTTTATCGTCGGGGGATTGACTCTGTTTTTCGACGCTGCCTCACGTTCGACGAAGCCAAGAAATTTTTGAATGACTGCCATTTTGGAGCCTGTGGTGGTCATATGTCTGGGTATGCTACTGCCCAGAAGATCTTATGAGCAGGGTATTTTTTTCCTTCTTTATTTAACAACTGCATCATCGTCGTTCAAAAATGCCATGCTTTCCAGACCTATAATAACAAGATACGGTCACATCCCGCTCCTCTTCACCCTGTGGTCTCCGTTCGTCCCTTTGAGAAATGGGGCATCGATTTCATGACATGTCACCCTCACTCGTCCGGGGGGCATGGATACATCATTGTAGCTGTAGATTACTTTACAAAATGGGCCGAGGCGATGCCGACATTTGACAACACTGGAAAGACCGCAACATTATTCATTTTTAATCACATCATAGCTCATTTTGGTGTCCCGGTAGAAGCCGTATGTATATATAACGATCAAAAGAGTTTTTACAAAAAAGTTCTGTCCGAGGACCAAAATTTCAAATCTGAAGCTCATAGCTTCTACAAAGTGACGTCATGGATGACGTTCACGGTAACACATGACTGTCTGGGAAACCCTATTAAGTAGTTGACCTATGGAATTTGACACTCCTAATGTATGACGCTGATAACGTCGTGGAACCTCTCCAAGAGGCATGTCTGGAATATCTGCTGTCAAACCCTCCAGGTTTTGTTCCACCGCTTCATAATCCTCGGTGTCCCATTGTGGCACTGGCGCCACCTCTCCTCGCTGTTGAATAGGAGAAGTACCAGGAGGTCGATAAGGTCCCACATCTGTGTCATCAAAAACGATTTTGTATTTAGTCCTTGGACGAACATATAAAAACATTTGCATATGATAAAATTCACAAAAATATTTAAAAAGGAAAAAATGTGTACTTCTTACCAATTTCCCCCCACTGAGCACCCTCGGGTAGGACCAAGTATGGATCTCCTCAGAAATCCTACCCAGCATAAGCATAATCGTCGACCATCAACATCTGTGGTCACAACCAGTCGAAGAAGGTATCATCATATCTGATAATTGGTCCAGCTACGTGTCGGGCCATGAGCTGACACCATATCAACATTCTTGGATTTGTTGGAGCCGGTGAATCCCAATCAACCTATAGCCTCAGTAACGGAAACCTCTCGAGAAAGAAGGACACCAACAAAGACCTATACCCGAATTTCTTCAGGTTACCTTGCCTGCATTTGGTCAACTGCCTCTTCATGCTACGAAGCACTACATCTACCCAGTTAAAAAACCGAGGCTCAGTACACTCTATGGCATATTGAAAGTATCTCTGGAGAGCCATGTGAGGAGTGGAGCTCCCAACCATACGAGCAACGGTGAACAAAATAGTGCGAAGGGTCAAATCCTGCACTCCCCAAATAACTACTTTCCCTTTGCTCCTCTCTGCCTCTGGAACACAGTGTAAGCGGCAGTACTCACTCATAGGCAGCCCACCACCTCTGCTACTAGTCAGGTTCACATGGTACCCACGTCGTGACAGTCCTGTCAAGAAGTAAATGTCCTCAGTATCCAAGGACAATGTGTGGAATCCTACATGGAATACTTGTTGATCGAGATCCCACATATGCACAAGGTACTCCAATAACCTGACTTGGGCCCTTATGCCCAGGATACAAAAGTACTTCAGAAGACCACAGTATCATAAAGAGGCAATGGTGGTTGGATGATTTCTGACAATGGCATTATCTTCTTCATGCTCCCTTTCATGCCATTCTGGAACCATGGTGATGGCCAAATACCTACAAAAGAAGCATAAGAAGAAGATTAATAACTCTATTCAACATTTGGTATCTTTTCATTGAGCAAATTTTTAAAAAACTTTTACACTTTGCGGTTCTCGCAGGTTCCCTTTAGGCACAGTGCGAGGTTCTCACATGCACCTTTGGGCTCACCTGCGAGAATGACCCATTCTTGCAGGTCCCGTATAGTTCACCTGCGAGAATGGCTGAGCGCAATAATAGCCCTCAAAACCAACTCAAAAATGTGTTTTTGCCAATGGAAATGAAAATTTAAACCATGAAAAAGTAGAGGACAAAGAGCCTACCTCACTCCCGCTGACGGTTCGTCGAATGGATGCTCATAACTCCCACAATCTGACGCCGAACTTCAAGGGTAAAAGAGGGGTTTTTTGGCTCAAATAGTGGTAAAGTTAAAATGATATGGTAAAAAGATTTTTTACCCCATTATATTTACTTTTTCCATTTTATTTGGTTTTTATAATAATTTATTTATTAAAACCTAATACCTAATGCCTTTTTGAGTACAACTTTTGCAGGCGTAACGACTTCGATGTTCATGCACAGGGATGCAGATATTTTTTCTTCTTTATCACATGTTTTGATTGTTTTTTATGGTTTTTGTACAAAACCTCGAGCTTGGTCTTTGTCCGTTCTCACGCTCGAAAATACATGAGAATGCGATCGAGCACACTTTTATTACTTTTTCGGGCTCAACAAGTTATACGAAAAAGGAATCCCCCTGGAGTCTTCTTTAAGCTCTTTTCAGACTCTCTAAACATGAAAAGATAGACGAGCGACCTTGCTATTTTCACGATCGCTAATGTATTTGAAGAAAGCGTCTGTTGGGCGATAATTTATCTCTTTTTCGGTCTCATCAGACTATTTTACGAAAAAGGAACTGAGAGAGTTCTCTTATAAGCGTTTTTCCAGACTCTATAATCATGAAAAACCTTCGAGTTTTCTATCTTTGGACTCGTTAAACAAACATCGACAGACCCGTAATGGGACCGAACCACTCCTTCTTAGGGTTCGTTAAACATACTCCAAAGGACTTATCCGAAGGATAAGCTTATATCAACAAACATATGTTATCCTCCTCAAGCTTGCGTAAAAATAAAGAGGTACTCGCCAAAAATGGTGGGGGAAAATTTGGGAAAGGGATGTGTTCTCATATTCATATTAATTGGTAGTAAGTGTCGCTCTTGAACATGACACCCCCCTATTCATTATTTTGAAGCCGGTTTGGGGAATCTATTTGTCTCTCATTCGATTTTCTACAAGGTCATACCCTGCGTCGTCTCTGAGTCAGTGCTGCCAAATCATTAGTCGTGTCATTCATATGTTCAAGAGAAGTTCATATGAAACCTCTATTGAGTCAGCCATCTGCAGTTGTCCATTGTTTTCATGTCGGCCTTCCCTGTGTCCAGTCCAACTTACATCATACTCTGTTTCACCTTCAAAATCTGTTACTCATTTCGTGTCATTGATGGGGGATACATCAAGGCCCTCCTGTGACGAGTTTTGTTCCATCGACTTTAGCTCATTATCCGGAAACAAGACTTAGAAATTCTTTGGTACCTTGAAACTTGCATGCCTCAATGGAAGGTTTCCTCGCTTTTGACAGTGGGTTTACATCATTGACCCCTGATCGAAAGATTCTGTCGAATGTTTGACCTCAACTCATTCATTCACATTCAATGGATTGTACTAGTGTACCTTGGGAGTCATTGACATTAATGGTAATTTCCCTCTCACTTGTTAACGGTTTCATCAATGACCGGTAATCAAGTGGTTTCTACCATGTTCGACTTCAACACATGTAATCACTTGGTTAGATTCGTACTTTTGGGCGATGGGATTGAAGACCCTGGATATCATCTCTTTGTCCAGGTTGCGATGGAATATGTATAATCTGCGAAACATAGATCCACTTTGTATGTCTCGTGGCTGTGTCGTCTCAAATTGAATTTTCTCGCATAGATCCACAGTGTATTCCTGGTGGCTATGCTATATTTTGATGGCATGGATCCACAGTGTATGATTGGTGGCCATGAGCTATGCTTATAATGTCATCCGTCTATGATCTGAGTATGGGAATGCCTACCTCAGAGTTAATATGATATTTTGCAGATGCTTGGTTGTTCGCAGGTTTCCGATTAGGTGCGATCCTGGTTTCCGACACACACATGCAGTTTACAAAGTCTTTCAGCTGTCACTGGTTCCGACCTCATACTTTGGGGGGAATTATGTTACCCATGATTTTGTTCAATCTCAATGGTGTATTGATGATGGTGTACTCAGGCTCCTCATAAGAACTTTATCCTGAGAAAAGTGACATTCATCTCTTCCCAGAAAACATACTTTTGAAGAGAGTTCGCAGGTTGCTAATATCCTAGGGTGCGATAATGACCCATTCTCGCAGACTGCCTTCAGCTAGGGTGCGAACTTCTCACACTGTGCTACATAGCTAGGGTGTGAACTTGTTCTAAAGCTTGGAAAAAGATGAAGTCTCGATGGTTCTAGAAGGGAATCTTCTAGAAGAATGGGTTGGCATTCGAATAGTTATCCTTTTACTGGTTTCCCTGATATTGTGGGAATATTGTGGGGTCATTCTTATCTAAGTAACCATCTCATTTTTTCCTATATATTGATGGAATTCTCATGGAAAAGTTTAAGCAAGATCCATTGGAGAATTGGTGAAAGAATTGTGTGAAGGACCTAGCTTGAACAGGAGCTTGGAGACTCTAGCAAGTCTATCAAGAGGAATTTGATTTTCTTCATACAAGGATCGAGCAAGTGTGTGTGTGTTGGAGCCAAGAGCCACCGAAAGGAAGCTTGCGACATCAAGGCGATCAGGTTGTATCTTCTACTTTCGATTAATATGATACAATGACATGTCCTTTTCCCATAAAGTCATTCTACTTTATTGTGTAATTCCTTGATCATACACATAAGTTGACGGTTGAACATATTTTTCTATCTTTACTTTGGTTGGTTTGTGTCATCTTGGTCTTGACCTCATGAGAGCACCAAAGCGAAGCGGGAGCAATAGAGACCCTAGGAAGCGATACAAAGGTATGTTACTTGTTCCTTCCTACTAGCTAATTCAATGGTCATAACTTAGGGAAAGAGGCATGTCCTGTCCTGTTTTGTTCTAGATCTAGGTGGATCTAGGGAGATATGTTAGTGTCCGCACCTACCGATTAGTCCGATAACAACCATATACTGGCACACTGCCATACATAGTATTCATTTTCCATCAAACTTCAAATAATTTTCAATATCGATGATAGTGGTCCAACCTTTAAATGTTGGACCTGTGAAAGACTCCGGCATCATATACAAATTATCCAATTGAAGACATGTTAATTTTCTTGTCTGTATGTATTCTACAATATACATTGTGCGGCTCTGAGACATTTTCACAAGGAAATTCATTTCATAAAGCATAGGAATAATTCTATCCAATGTTAATAATGTCTCTATATTAGTTAATCGAAAGAGAAGATCTTGAGCTTTGTCTACACTGAAGCAATGTTCATACATCACCCCTACTAAGGATTGGTACTCACTAAATAGTCTTTGATTTGGTCCATTCAATGAGATCCATCTTGTATCAACATCTTTTAGTATTTTTTTTCCATCTGTAACACCCTCAACAAATTGTTGAAACTATTTAAATTGCTTGGGACTACGACAAAATTATGCATGAGTTTCACGTACAAGATCTTTAACTTTTGAAACTAGTGGAAACTTGGTTACTATTTTAAATGCAAGATTCATTCTATGAGCCATACAATGAATACTAATCATAAATGGTGAAGCTGATAGTTGTAGTTTGACACAAAGGCCATTCCTTTTCCCTTGCATCACTGCTGCTCCATCTGCTCTGACATATACCAACTTTTTCGCAATCACTAAATGATCCATGCCACCAATTTCCTTCAAAGTCTTGATGACAAGTTCATAAATACTTTGAGTTGTAGAATTCTCCCTCATTTTATGAATCCCAAGTAAATATGAATGCCTAACATGATCATTAACCATATAAATGCTCATGCATATCCATGAAGTATTATCAACAGTTGTAACTTCATCCAAAGAGAATGAAAAAAACCTAGCATTTGTAATATTCTCTTTCAAATAATCCTTTTCTACTTGAGATAGATATTTTTCCCATTCCCAACCACTCATTACTGACCAATGAAAAGATGAAAAATTCGACACTTCAATAAAAAATATAAAGTTGTTGTAATCTTGAAAATTTGTCATAGATGATGTTATACAGTGCTTAATTGCATTGCCTTGGATAACAAATTTATTTCCATCATCTTTCCAAATAGAGATGTGATGGTTCCTCCATTTGCCTCGAGTTTTCTCTTACTGATTAAGTATTTAGTATATTCATTTTCATATTTTACATGTCGACATTCCTCAAAATATTTTCATTTGATAATATATTTATCCTTGCCATTTGCAATTTCCTTATCATACACCTTTCCTGCATGCTTCTCTATTGTATCTAACTTCATCTACAATTTTACTGTCTTTCCAAGTTTCCAACTACATATAATGCATCCAACCTCTTGTGAAGCCTCTTTATCATTTGTTGGAGGTACTGGTTCAATAAATGGAAATTTTGAGACCCAATCCGATTGGAATTATCTCCCTATGTCCCATTGTCCTTTTTTCCTTTTCTGTGATTGTGAATGGTTTGTGTTGCCTTCCAAGGAAAAAACATCAACAATGTTATTGTTAATTTCTAGTGAAAGAATCTCAATTTGATCACTGGAAGAACCTATTTCATCATCTATTATATGGATATTAGATGCATTCTCATAAGAGTTGACATATCTTTGACTTTCACTGATGGGTTTCTCAAAAGAGCTTGAATCATGAAGAGAATCTGGGTTCTTGGATTGAGGCTTTTGAAAGTAAGAAAACACATCCCTCTGTTTTGACGTTTTCTTTCCATGATTGTTGTTTGACATCTCACTGTCCACTGAAATTTTCACAAATAGAATTTCAAATCGATCTAGAAACTAAAAGTGAAACCTACATGAGAAAAATAATATAAAATTAGTCATCCATTTGGAAATTCAACACAAATGCAAGAGATATGTCAATTTTAAGAACTCAATTCTTCTCAACAAGTTACAAAACCAACAATACTTATCTAAAATTAAATCACTTCAACATACACAGTATACATAACTATTGATCTACTCCAATCATTGATTCACTAACCCAAACAATCACTCGTCATGACCCGAAGCCTCTGCTATCCTAGAGGGTCAAGGCTGGGTGGGCTCTATCACTGATTAGAATGACACTTGTTCATAGAAACACACAAGCAATCAGCATTGGGAAATAAGGTGTTGAAACACTGAGTTTCAACACCAGTTTGTGAGAATGATTTAAAAACACCATTAGCTCAAAAAATTAAACATAGAACTACTGATATACTCCAATCACTAACCCAAACAATCACTTGTCATGACTTGAAGCCTCTCCTATCTTGGAGGTTGGGTGGGCTCTATCACTGATCAAGATGACACTTGTGAGTGGAAACACACAAGAAATGAGCATTGGGAAAACGGTGTTGAAACATCATGTTTCAGCACCAGCTTGTGAGAATGATTTAAAAATGACCAGGTAATTTATCCAAAATGTGGGTAAGCTCAAAAACTTAAAAACAGAACCATTGATCTACTCCAATCACTAACCCAAACAATCACTCATCATGACATGAAGCCTCTACTATCTTGGAGGCTAAGTGGGCTCTATCATTATTTAGGATGACACTTGTGCAATGTGCGGACACAAACCGATCTCCCTAGATCCACCTGGATCTAGAACAAAGCAAGACAGAACATGACTCTTTCCCTAGATTCTAACCATTGAATTAAATAGGAGGCAAGAACACAAAACATACCTTATGATCGCTTCCTTTGGTCTTTGTTGCTCCCGCTTCATTCCAGTGCTCTTGTACTGTCAAGACCAAAACAATACAAACCAACCGAAGTGAAGAAAGCACAATCTATTCAACAATCAATCTATGTATATGATCAAGGAGTTATACAATAAAGTGGAATTAGCTTTATGGGAAAGGGACATATTACTGTATCATATTAATGGAAAGTAAAGATTACAACCTAAGCCTTGATGTTGCAAACTTCCTTTCAATGGCCCTTGGCTCCGACACACACACTTGCTCACTTGCATGAAGAAGATCAACCACCTTTGATAAACTTGCTGGAGTTTCTTAGCTGTTGTAGCATCAGTCCTTCACACAGTCTTTCACCAATTCTCCAATGAATCTTTCATAACCTTGTTTGTTTAACCTTTTCCATGAGAATTCACTCAATATATAGGAGAGAATGAATTAGTTACTTGGATAGGAATGATCCCAAAATATCAGGGAATCCAGTACTAGGATAACCATTCGAATGCCATCTCATCCTTCTAGAAGATTCCCTTCTAGAAGCTTCGAGAATTCATCTTTTTCTCTTATTTAGAAAGAGTTCTCACCCTAGCAGTTCAACACAGTGCGAACTTCTCGCACCCTGGCTTAAGGCAGCCTACGAGAATCATGCATTCTCGCAGGAAAATATACTAGCAGCCTGCGAACAGTCCTCAAAAATGTGATTTCTGGAAAGAGATGAAGGTAGCTTTTCTCAGGAGAAAGTTATAATGAAGAGCCTGAATACACCATCATGACGACCAAAATCATGGGTAACACCTACTAGCATATGCACTTAATGAATGCCCAAAATAACTCTTCTACTAGCGGAGCGGAGAACCATGAGCCCATAAATGATAAGAGATTAAGATTATCCCTGCACAGTCGTGAAAAATTTCAAAAGTTGCAGAGAGGGATCAGTATCCACTTATGACTTACCCGATATCAAGATTCAAGGTGCTACAAGGGCCAGTCTGGCAACCAGAAACGTTGACACAGAGCGACCAGGCAGATGGCAAGAACTCGATGCATTCTCCTCCTGTAATTTGCAAATTTTGACAATAGAATTTCGAGTTAGAACTTGGCCTTTGATTATTTCAAGCTAGGCGTGGCTGAATATTTCAAGTCGAACCACTTGGATCTATTAATATTGTGAATCACCATCAAATTGGGGCAAAATTTTCTGAAACCCATGAGTGAATTCATGTAAAAACTTCAAATCGGGGGCATCCTCTGTAAAAGTAAAAAATCCAAATATATGGGAGAAAAAACCCTAAGGCCAATGGCCATTCCCAAATCGAGGTGAATCATGGTCCTTGGCCCTGTGAAAAAACTAAAATTGTGGGCAAAAACCCCGGAAGATCGATGGATACTCCCAGAAATTGGGCGAAAGGGAGGATGACCGTCATTTTTCGAAGAAGAAAATGTAATTAATATTTAAATTTCAACCGAAAATTTTGGGATAAATATATAATTAATATTATTTTAAAAATAAAAGGGGGGTGAATTGGGATCAATATTGTTTTTTTTTTAATATATAAAATTCGTCCTGCCAAAATTTGAAGGGGCTAGATTTCGCCCATGGGTGAAATTTCGCCCCTAAAATTTTCTATGCAATTCATGAAACTCTCAATGTAGCTCTTCAAAAACTGGTCTACACATTTTTGGGAGTTACGTTGAGTAGTCTCATTAGGAACAATCTTTCAAAAACTCATCCAAACACAAGAGCATGGATCATATAGAAGGTTGCACATTTGCTTGCATAAGTACCACATGTTGATCTACTAATCCATGCTCATGGAAGTTTTGATAGGAAAAGTGCTATATGAAAAATATCTCTTTCATTTTCATGTATGATGTGGACACTTACCTCATTTCTAATATCGTACCTGTTTGAATCCCACCATACATTATTTACAACATGGTTCAAGAAGGTAACAATTGAAGGAGTGCTAATGTCAACAATTTGATAAACATTTTCAGCAGGGAAAGATGACTAGGACTCCAGAACAATGATCTCTAATATCTGGGATACTAATAAATGAAATAGTTCTCAACTACACTTCTTCAAGTTAGAATCGATGATCATTACAACCATAGTTGTTTGCTACCCGAAAGAGAACTTCCACTCGATAGACCAACATTCAAGCTAAGTCGATTCCACCTCTCTACTAGGATCTTGTAAACATGAACTAGTAAGACTCATGATTTTGTTTCATGCGTCTAAATAAGTATGGTTCCCTATGTTTTCAAAAGCACTATCTTTTTATTTAGTGTCCCATGCTAGTTGGATAGACTTTAGTTCTAGCTTATGTTGTGAGATTTTTACGAACATGCTCTTCCAGGAGGGAGTTATCTTATTCAACATTTCCTTTAGATATTCTAACCGGTTAAACATGCATATTTTAAAATGGCTAATATAGCAATTTGAATCATTGGTCACAAGTTTTAATTGGTGATATGTCTTTTCTACATGTATGCAGATCTCGATCATGTAAGGTTATGCTCATCTGAAGAGAAAGACATGGCTCTTGAGGAATACACATGACTTAATAGAATTTGGCTTGATCATGAAACATGTCACCCAGGAACTTTATTCATAGGTGCGCAGTTGGTACCACATGCTTGATTTGAACTAGTGAAGAGATGAGCATGTCACACTACAGAATAAGTTTTAGAGTGGGGAGAGGTAGAGAGTGAGTGAATATCCCCTGCACAGCCAGAGAAAAGCACATGATAGGCAACAAATGGAAGCTCGTTCCAATCCATGTTCCCTGAAGCACAAGGATGCAAAGATTCCTACATGTTGGTCTAACCGAAGTTTTTCTCTCTACACAAAATTTTAGGTTGCTTGAACTGCTTATGTTGTAGTTTGGGTATATTTACGACAGATTGTTGCATGTTGGTCTAACCAAATTTTTTCTCTCTAAACGAAATTCCATCGTTGTAAGGTGGTTTTTCTGCGATGTGGCTGGTGAAAATATCCTAACTTGGTGCAATTGACAAGCTTCTCCAAATATTCCCCATAGAGAGAGCTCTGGCACATCCAAAGCCTCAACAACCAAGGGAGGCTTACAAATTTCAGACATAAAGACATCATAGCATGGGAAGGATACCAGAGATGGGAATAATAGTGGAAAAAAAACCAATGGTTGGACTCGATACCATATTAGAGAAAATAAAGAAAAGACGTAGAGGCCAAGAGGTGCAAGATTAAAATGAGCCAACTCCAAACCTAGATGCAAATCCAACTCGAGATGAAGCAATGACACAAGTGATATCTCCACATCTCATTTGAACAAAAAATCATGGACATGTTGTACGAACTGGATGTTAAGGATGACACATTGTTATATTTTATCAAGGACAACATGCTATTTTATCAAGGACCACAAGTTGAATTATAGGAAAATTGGTCCTTGTAAGATTCTCAAGAAAATTAACGACAATTCTTATAAGGTCGATTTACCAGTTGATCTCGATATTTCCCCTATTTTTTACGTTTCAGATTTATATATCTTCCATGGGGACTATCTAGGTGATGACAATGAGGTGGAGGTGGATTGACAACATGCCATTCCGAGCAAGAAAAAGGAAAAGATTGTGCATATTTTAGATTAGAAGACCCTTCATACTCGACAAGGCCAATAGAACAGAGATCTGTTCTAGTGGGAAGGCATAACACTTGCAGAGAGTACATGGATCACAGAGGGGGACTTTCTAAACCTAGATCCCATTAAGTGGCAACAGTTTGAAGAAAATAACTCGCAGGAGTTGTGTTCTTTTCAACCAAAAGAGAATGATGTAGGGATTTCTGAGGGTCGTAACTTTTGATTTGGTTATCCATTTGGGATGAAATTTTACAAGGAATTGCATCTTGAAGATTTCACTAACGTGCTGATCTAATCCTTCAAATCAAACCTCGTTCCGACACATTTCCAGGGCCAAATTCCTTCATATAAGGCCTCAAATTGGGGTTTTAGTGTTTTTTTTGGGGGGGAGGGATTTTTTAAATTTGTAATTATCAGTTATCTCTTAGTTTATGCACCTAATTAGAAAAGCGATTTGACCAATAGTATCGCTCTAGTTAGCATTTAGTTATTGGTCAGTTTTAGAGTCATGTGATAATTTTCTAAAATTAATTGTTTTTGAAAATCTCAAATAGTAGTTATAAGGGGTTGAACTTCTATTGTAATAGTTGGGATGAAGAAGGAATACAAGAGAGTTATTTTCCATTCTCGTGTGTTTGCATGGTTTTTAGATCTTATGAATGAATCAAAGTTTATTGGCTACATCATTTGGTATCAGAATAGGAAGATGGCTAGGAGAGGAAGAGGAAGAGCATCCATATTTTTTTACATTCAATTAATTAATAGTTTGTTGAGTTGGTTAAATCCAATTAATAAATTTCGATTTCACTAATGTTAAGGTCTTCTTAAAAAACGTTTTTGATAAATAAGTTTATAATATGTGTACACGAAAATAAAATCTTTCATTTTTATTTTTTTAAGATTAATGAAATTGTAATTATATCATGATTCAATTTTCTAATATAAAGATTTATAAAATTTTGAATATAAGTCAACTCTTTACAAATGGAAGGTGGGTTGAATTCCAAAAATTATGAAAATATTTTGTAATTTTATAATAGTTTATACAATTTATATGTATTTCCAATAATCTATTTACATCACATAAAGACTATATTTAGGTAACCATGGGATTCAATTGCTTATCACGCATATATACGTTGACTCTTAGTGCAATTGTATCCTTAAAATCAATTCTTTAATCTTAGACATGGTTCAAAGATTATGAAAAATTTCTCTAACTTATGAAACAATCTCCTCCCTATAGTTAGTCTCTCATATTTATTTTATTTGGTTAATATTTTTTTACCAAATCTACAATAGAAGAAGCATGTAGATAAAAGCATCATGAGCTTTGTTGATTTAAGCTCTGAAATCATATATACTAGTCTCTCATATTTATTTTATTTGGTTAATATTTTTTTACCAAATCTACAATAGAAGAAGCATGTAGATAAAAGCATCATGAGCTTTGTTGATTTAAGCTCTGAAATCATATATACTACATGTAATGACATGGACTTCAAAATAATTTTTAGGAAGTCTTGTATGTGTATTAATTTTATTATGAACAAATCTGTAAAATAAAGTCAAAAGAAATGGACAATATCTTTTTTTAGGATTTATGAACTTTAGATATATATCTTGTATTTTGAGAACAATATTACTCTCTATGCAAATATTGGTTTGCATGCACTTTTTATTTACATTCAGTATTAATCTACAATTTTATTTATATTTATTATTAATCTATTATTTTTATTTAAATTCTATGATTTTTATGTAGAAATGGGTGAGAAAATTGCAAATTTTATATGATTAATTTGCACTTTATTACTAAATATATTCATTTGTTTATATGTAAACAATTTAGATGTCATTTATAGAAACACCTTTTTAAAAATAATCACTTAAATAACCAATTACAAAACCTAAGTGTAACATCATTGTCTTCATATTTTAAAACAGTGCATCTTAAATTAAGATCATATTAATCTCACATTTTAAAACCACCCCATGTTTATAACTTATTATAATCTAAATGTTACATATAAGCATATGAAAATTATAAGTTATTCTTAAAATCCACTTATTTTTACACATTGAATTTCAAATTTCAAATTTTAAGTGAAATTTAATTTTACAAAATAATATTATTTATCTAATCACAAATATATAATATTGTTTTTTTTTCCAAAGAAAAAAGCGTAATTTTATTCCTTGTAAGAGACAAAATTACATTTTGTAGGTGCTTCCAGAACACAACACATCAAAAAGTGTGTATGAGAACTAGAGAGTGATTGGCTATTGAAAGCCCTCTTGCCATGACTATTGTTGCAAAATTCAAAATCACACCTAGGACAAGGTGTACATATCCTATCTGCATAATAAGTGTCCTTTATATACAAGTGAAATACCACCACCTTTGTGGTTACTAATTGACCTTTGATAAATTCAAATATTGCTCATAAATGTTTATCCAGTACATAAACTTTATACATTATGTTGTGCATATAAAAGATAAAGAGAAAATTTTCAAGAAAAGTCGATCTAGTGAAGTATGGTGCTTGATCAAAAAATATGTCAAGAGGAATTTTATCTGTCAATTTTCAATCAAACCTGCAACTTCTCTTGGTATTCTTTAAATGGCCTATGATAGAAAGCATTTGTGTCTTCCCCTTTTGATTTAGTGATAAGCCATTGTCCTTGCGAGAGATGCAAACCTTCTTTGGACAGAGAATCTGCTAACAAGTTCCTGTCCCTAAAAGACCACCACCTTTGTGGTTACTGACTGACCTTTGATAAATCCAAATATTGTTCATAAAGTTTTACACAATACATAAACTTTATACATTATGTTGTTCATATAAAATATAAAGATAATTTTTTCAAGAAAAACCGATCTAGTGAAGTATGGCGATTAATCAAAAAATCTGTCAAGAGGAATTTTAACTGTCAATTTTCCTTCAAACCTGCAACTGCTCTTGGTCTTCTATAAATGGCCTATGATAGAAAGCATTTGTGCCTTACCCTTTTGATTCAGTGATATGACATTGTCCTTGCAACAGATGCAAACCTTCTTTGGACAGAGAATCTGCTACCAAGTTCATGTCCTTGTATACATGAGATATAACCACAATATCAAAAGTGTCCAACAGTCTAAAGATTTCCTCCGGAATAGGACTAAGAAAAATAATGTGACAGGTTTGATGTTTTCTTGTCTAATTTATAACATTCATAGAGTCCCCAAAAATTTGGATTTGTTGTATTAATTTTTCTCTGGAGAAAAGAAGTAATATCTTTAGAGACATGAGTTCTGCATAATTGTTTGTCCCCCTTCCCAATCCCATTTTTAAGTGAAACCAATGGTTGTATGATAAGTGTAGTGCAACTCCTCCTCCACAAATAGTGTTCTGAGCTGCTCCATCAAAGAATGCCCAAGGTTTAGATGAATCTATTGCATCTTGTTTCCTTACCCGCAGCGCTGGTGTATCTTTGGATTGGGGGAAATGGGACAATATTGATATACTTTGAGCTACGATTATTTCTAGAATTGAAGCGTTTTCCTTGAAGATTCTTGCATTCCTTGCTAATCAGATTCCCCAACTTAAAAGAAGTGGGAGAGATTTAATCTCCTTATTTCCTGGGTCACATGTACAGTTTTTCCATGCCTTCTCCAGAGAATCTCCAATCCATATGCAAATCTTCCTGAGATTATTGGACGTTTCAGTCCATACTTTCATTGTGAAAGGGAAAGAGATGAGGATATATAAAGTAGATTCATTTTCATTTTTGCGGAGAGCGCATCTCCCTAGACCTTGTATCTGACACTTATTCAAGACATCCCATTTTGGGATTCGATTGTTCAAAGTTTCCCACATAAATATTTTTTCTTTTTGAGGGAAGTTTATCTCCCAAAGACCTCTCCACCACCATTTGGGATTTTGTTGTAGAGGGTCTATATTCAGAGCTATATGACCGTCTTTTGGAGTATAGGAGCCTATGGGATCTTTTTTCCAAACTAATTCATCTTCCTTATCAGTGATTCTGATGTGACCTCTTCTGAGTGATACAATATAGGTTTCCATTAGATATGCATGAATCCCATTTAATCCTAGCAGAGTAGAATTTTTCCATCCTTGGTTCCATAACTTTTTTGTGAGAGGATCAACTAGTTGAGAGAGGTAGAAAATACCTTGCCTATGAAGTTGTTCAATTAGGTCTTCCGATAGAATGTGAGAGCTTCCACACCCTGGCCATGGATCAACACCAAGTCAAGTATGATTCCATTTTCCCACCCTCCAAGAAATACTATCCTCGACCATTGAGAATGAGGAGATCATCGCTTTCCAAATAATCGATCCATTTGTTGCAGATTTGTTTGGGTTTCTGATCCAATCTTCAATTGAAACTGGGGAAATATATTTTTGTGAGACTACAAGAGACCACAGACTGGAAACTGATATGAGCCTCCAACAAGATTTTGTTGCAGGGGCCTTAGAAAACAAGAATAATTTTTTGAGCCCCCAACCTCCCAATGCTTTTGGCATTTCTATGCTTTCCCATTTTTCCCATGGTTGAATATACTTTTCTCCAGTTCTAGACCAGATAAAACGAGCACAAATCCTTCTGATCTGTTCTAGAATTCCTTTTGGGATCCATGCTAGCGACATCCAATAAACTGGTATGGATTCCAACATGGATTTGGTCAGAGTGAGTCTACCTACTCTAGATAACCATGTAAAGCACCATCTGTTTAATCTTTTCTCTAATTTTGCTATCAACCATTTTCAATCTTCTTTCCTGTAACTGTTCAATTTTAACTAAAAACCCAAGTATTTTAATCCTTTCGAAATGTCCTAAAGAGTGAAAGGAAAAAAACTATGATACACTCTCGTTTCCTCTTCATCCATTTCATAGGTAGTGATAGTTGATTTCTGATCATTTATTATCATCCTTGTAGCCAATCAAAACAACGATGGGATATCGTCCAGAGTTTCTACATCTCCATCTCTCCCATTACAAAAAATAAGAACAACATCCACAAATAAGAGGTGGGTGATCCTCATCCCTGGTGCAACGAGTATTCCTTGAAAATTCCCCGTCCCAGCTGTTGAATCAATAGCTTCACTCAAACCCTCGACTACCAAAAGGAAAAGAAAGGGGGGCAAAGAAAACCTTGACACAGACCCCTTTCTGATTTGAAAAAGGGGGAGGTTGCCCCATTAATGAGAACTACAAAGGATACCGAGGATATGCAAGACATCACCCATTTTATAAATGGGACTTGAAAGTCGAGGTGGGTAAGAAGAAGATGGATATATGCCCAGTTCACTCTATCATATGCTTTTGATAGTTCGATCTTTAGAATTTATCCTTTTCATCTTGCAGTCTTTAGATTATGAAGGCCTTCTTGTGCTACCCCTATTACTTCATGAATTTTTCGCCCTTCTAAGAACCCAAACTATTCCTTGGATATGGCCTTTGATAGAAAGGGATTTAGTCAACGAGCTATGATTTTGGAAATAATTTTGTAGATACAATTACATAATGAGATTGTCCTGAAAAACATCAAAAGTTTGCGGATCATTTACCTTTGGGATGAGGGCGATAAAAGTAGTATTGAAGGGACCATGGATTCTACGATTGATTCATGATTCCTCAATAACTTTTAGCAAATTTGTGTCGATGAGATCAAAAAAACCCTTGAAGAATTCTATTGTCCATCCATCTGGTCCAGGACTTTTGTCCTTCTAAAAGCTTTGAAGGGTTTATTTTACCTCTTATTTTGTGAATTCGGCAAATAAATCTTGATTCCCTTGTTCATTCACAAAACTTGGGAGATATAATTCACCTTAATGATTTCTACGATATTTACATTCCTGTCCGCTTTGAATAAAGTCTGAAAATGATTTTTGCCCATATTTTCTAGACCTTCAAAGGATGTAATTGATCTACCTTCTTGGTCCTTTAAACACCATATGGTGTTTTTTGATTTCCTCCCTTTTGCATAGGCTTGAAAAAAAATTATATTTTCATCTCCATTTTCTAACCAAATAGCTTTGCTTTTCAGTCTCCATGTTTCCTCTTTTTCCGCCAACAATATTCTATGTCTTGCTTCCATGCTTTCAAATTTTCATGAGCTAGACCTGACAAGAATACTGCCTCTGGTTCTTCTTGTATGAGCCTTAGTTGTTCCTCAATATTTTGAAGCTCATGTTCCTCTGTTTTCTGTTTTACTTTTTCCCAAGGGATAGCCAGTTTTTTTAGTTTTTTGAGATTTGATGCAAATTGGATACCTTCCAATATGTCCTTTGTATCCCTTATGTTAATCCAATTTGACTTGACCAGCTGTTGAAAACTTTCATCTTTCAACCAAGAGGATTTGAATTTAAAAGGGTTTGTTGGATTTTGAAGGCCTCCTTCCATTTCAAACCAGACTGGTGAGTGATCTAATTCACCTCCACTTCTAATCCATTGACAAAATTATAGAGGAAGCATTGCTAAGGGTTCAGAGATAATAAAAAAATGATCCATTTTTTTTGCAACACGAGCCTCCCCTACCCTCATATTCCTCTAGGTGGGTAATAGTTTTAGTGGGGATATATCAATAAGTCCATTAGAGACTAGGAGATGACTGAAAAAACCTGCTTGGTTATCTGGATGGGATGACGGGCCCCAAATTTCAGCTTCCCCCAAGGAGAAATTTAGATCTCCCCCCAGGATAAGTAAATCATTATTCATAATATATTTAGCAAGAAGGCTTACCCAGAAGGTGTTTCGATCTGTATGAGGCCCATAGACATTAATTATTCTGAGCTCCTTTCTGATCCCTTCCACCATAAAATATCCTCCTAAAACTAAGTCCAATGCCCAAGAGTTTAAAAGTTTGGTGCTTCGGGATCTCCATCCAATTACTAAACCCCCCGATATACATTGGGCATCCAGACCCACAAATGACTAGCCTGGGAAGAGGGTGAAGAGAAGGTTAGTAGCCACTTCTTTGTCTGCTAGGGTTTCTTGTAAAAGTACAAAATCTGGTTGGTTTACCATGACCAACCTCTTTAGTGGGGATTTTTTTGGGGAATTTTCTAAACCCCTGCAATTGAAGGTAAGGGGTTTCATGGGAAAACCCCTACTAGGGTTTTCACTACTCTAAGTGCCCCAACAATTGAATTTTTCTGACCAGAGGCAATGTCGACTAGAGTTGTGGATTGAACCTTGTAGAGATGAGAGTTCCTGCCTCTTCCCTTCTTTGTTTTCTAAATCTATGGATTTGGACCCAACCCTTTGTGATATGAGTTGGGAATAGAGACAATTATGTTGCGGAGTTGATATCGGATGGTTGAGTCATCAAACTCCTAAGAGGAGGAATCCTCAGGAGGTTGGGAGAGTTGGGAACCAAGCGAAGAGCCTAGATTAGTAACAGTAATGGCCCCAAAACGAGGTAGGCAGTTTCAGGGGGTTGTGGGAAGGGAATAAAGTCGAAAGGATTAGGGAAGGAAGGATCTGTGGGGAACTGCCACCATCCAAACAAGTAAAACTAAAATCTTAAAAAAAATTGTTTACTAAGCGGGAAATAGTAATATGCATACCCATGAGGTTGTCGATCAGAAATTGAGGAGTGGCCTCTGAACATGCTTCTGGTGTCGGCACCTCTCTCCCTGCTGGGACTAACACCATAGAGTATCCTTCTTGTGTCGTCAGTGTCTCCGCTTCCATTGTCCGTGACACAACAGGATCGCTTCGATTATTGCCCCCTAAGGATGACCCCGAAGAGGGAGAGTTGGCCCCCAGGGAGGTTAGAAGCCCTTTGTCCACTATGTTCTCTAAAGGACACTGAGTATTTATGTGCTCCTGCATGCTAGATTTACAATCCTTTAATATGTGACCATACTCGTGGCACCGCCTGAAATGAAAATGAACTCCTTCGTAATGTAGGATTTGAACCCTAGTCCTTAACAAATCTGTCAATTTAGAAATTCCTTTAACCCTTCTCTGAAATTTAGAAATTCCTTTTATGTCATAAATCTAGAAATTCAAATTTAGAAATTACTTTTATGTCAAATTTAGAAATCCCTTTAACCCTTCTCTGACATAAATATGTTAAATATGTCACAATATTTATTCATTAATTTATTTTAAAAAGGCTTCAAGTGCTCCATAATTACTTTAAGTTTCCACTTTATATTGTATATAGCCACTACATTAAAATATTTACAAGAGGCAAGTATACACAACTTTGCTACTAATTTCACTTGTTTTAATATATGACTTTATTTGTCATTTTTACTTACTATTATTTTTTTCTTAAGAACATTAAAATTTGTTTTAAACCCACACATGAACCTTCTCAATGATGAAATCAATGCGTGATGATTTGATTTGAGCCCACACACAACACATTGATGACATCGATACATGGACTAAGCCTAGATATCACAATGATCACTTATATGTTCTTACAACTAGACTAGACTAGACTAGAGCTCCCCAACGGTTCGAGACTTACCTCAACTATCAACTCAATAACATCAAAGCTAATCACTTGATCTTCACAGAATCAACCAAAGCAGTTCATGCCTTCTTTGCCTACACATATCGGAGGAGTACATGACTTTCTTATCGAAATAGGAGTTTGTGACTTTCTTGTTGAAACAAGAGATCACGACTTTCTAGATGAAACATGAGTTCGTTCTTTTCTTGTTGAAACATGAACATGACACTACCAAACTACCTTTAGTATTTTGGCCATAAATTTTGACTTGGATGTCGTTTTCACATGTTCTTTATAACATTAGAAAAGTATTTCCTAGATCTACAACTTCACAGTTATATTATTTGAGAAATTTCTGACAAATTGTTCACATTTTTCAGGATTAAGATATGACACATAGTCAACAGCCCCGAAAACATATTACATCGATCAAGAGAAGATGAAACAGGAACCAAACTTAGGGAAGCATACACAAACTCTCAATTAGTAAATTTTTCAATTCTATGTTTGCAAATGCATGGTTTTAATAGTTTATTTCAAAGTTACTCTGAGGTCACTCATTTTTTGCATGTTGAATGGTGTCAGGTATCCATGCTAAAGGAGGGTCATACTTTGCAACCAAGATATTCTAGCATGTGAGGGAAGAAAACCATGAAGGAACAACTGCTACGCATCAAGGAAATCCTTCCAGTGCACAACAATACCCTTGGAGAGATGATCTACAACCAAGGACGACAAAGCAACAACGACAACAGTTGTTGCAACATCAGAGGAGCACCGAAATGAAATCAAACTCAAATGGTTGAAGAGAAAGTCTAAACCCCACGATGATCAACTATCTAAATCCGATATTAAAGTGTTTCCCATGTCTAGACCAGTCTTTGTGGTGGGTGAGGTGCACTATGGCCAAAATATATGATGGCCCACCAACACTAAAAGAAAAATAAAAAATTTAATCACATATCATACATTCAGTCATGTGTTGTCCTTGTTCTCTCATCGTTACGAAGGGGATAAGGACAAAACTTTGTAAATGAAAGGTCATGGGGGGGAGGAAGAAGGCCAATAGCCATGTTGAACTTCAACAAATACCTGAATTGTATCCAAGTAAGGTGGGTTTTGGCTCTTCAATCATTGTAGATATGAAACTACTATGTTAACTAAAATTGAGAAGGCCTGCTTGGAGCTTTCATGTACTACTACATAAATTTTTAATGAAGAGAAGCATGTTTAGCCGAAATATTTTTGAAAGAGCTTTGATGATAGGATATTTAGACACTTAGGAGTTAGTTAATATCTAATTAGTCTAATGTGTCGTTAGGTAAACGTGTGTTTCTTTAGTATGCATTTGTAGTTAAGAAATACGACGGTCACAATATGTTCCCGACACAGAGTGATCTGATGGTTCATATTCTCCTCGATCTTAATAGCCATTGATCTATGGATTAACACTCGATTGGTCCATGATATCTATTTAAAGAGCATGGAGGGTCATTTTCTGATGATCGATTGTGAGAAACTCTCTTGTAAAATCTCTTTATAATCTTTTTCTTTTGCATTAATAAATTGCTCCAAGTGGTCGCATTGTCTCGGGCCGTGGATGTTTCCCCGTAGGGGTTTTACCACGTCAAAAAATTGATGTGTTGATCTTTGATATGGTTGTGTGAGTGGTTACTGAAGGTGTTCATCCTTTGTTGGAATACCTATGTTTTCGAACATGGTATCAAGGCCTGTTTGAATACTCGCTCCTATTGTAGATCGAGATCGTGAAGCCGAGTTGCCTCATCTCCAGTTTCTGTCATTTTCGTACATTTATGGGTTGATAGGACTGTTACATTATGTATGGAGCACTCGTTTCAGTCAGGAACAATTTTTCGTTTCACACGAAAAGGTTTTTGTCCCAAGATACAACCATTTCAGTCAGATCCAGAGGTATAAAGCCTAAATATGCATTTTTAAATTTTTTGCAGAGTATCATTTTGGTTTTGTTTCAGTTTTATATTATTTATTTTTGGGTTGCTACTCTTTTAGATCTACGTATTCTCTTTTCCCTGCACCCTGTGTGATCTCAGCAAATCAGAAACATATAGGAAAAGGTGCATCTTCTGGGTAAGTTAACCGATATCTAACCCTTGTTGTCATTGAGAAGTGAAATTTTTTTATTGTGTGAAAAGAGTTATTTTTTAGCACGCTCTCCAAGGTCGTCTTCAAAAACAACAATCATGTTGCTAAAAAATACAATATGTTTTGCTAGACCTTTTGGTTTAAACTTTCCTTATTAAGTAAGAGGTCTTGAGTTCAAATCTCTCTTTTTGTTACTTTTTTTGAAAAAGTTCATGCTAAAATTGTAAAGTGTATTTCACTTCAAGTATAAAAGTGAATTACTATAAGTAGCTTTAATATTTTATTTTAGAGTTATTTATTTTATAAAGTAACTTCATTGTAAAAGTGATCCCCACTTCTCTTTATAAAAGTGGGTCACTTCATAAAGCAACTTACACCACCACATGGTCCTTTGGTTACCGTTTATGCCTTTTTTTAAAAATGACATAACTCTCACATCCAAAGTTCGTTTTCAGTGCCGCTTTTTTTAAAACCACCTAAATTTTTGAGATATTTCCATCCATATCATTAGTTTCAATTTTTAAATCCATAGTAGCTGCATATTTAATATGGATTCTACAAGTAATCTCTTTCTTACCGACACCAACTACTTCCAATGGAAATCCCATATGGAGGATTTATTAAGAAGTAAATGCTTGTATCAGATTGCCTTGGGAAAGGAAACAACACCCACTGATGTTGATAAGAATGTCAAATGGGATAATAGGAATGATGAAGAATGTAGACTAATCATAATTTCCATCTCTCTTGATTTAAGGTTTCACCTCAATCAATTGATGAACCCAAAGAAGCTTGGGACAAGATTGAATCTGTGTTTGGTAAACACAATATTATTCAAGCACAACAATTAGAAAATCAAGTACTAACTTTAAGTCCAAATGATTTTTCTTGCATTGAAGACTATCTATCTAAGTTTAAAACACAGAACTTTATGTGAAGAATGTAAGATAAAGATAGAAGAAGATCGTTGCATCTATATTATTCTTTCTAATCTAGGTAGTGCATATTTTGTGTTTGTATATACCTTTTATGCCATGCAAGAGGCTCTAGGGATAGCTTATACAAAACCCAGTCTTGAGAAATTTTGTGATTCTTTGATAAGAGAGAAAGATAAGCTTGTACAAGTTGGAGTGATCAACACTGTAGGTACCTCCAACAAAGCCTTAGTCCATCAGAAAGATAAACCCAAGAATCCCAAGAAGCAACATCATCGTCATGACAACAAGCAATATAAGGGTACCAAACCCACTCAGACAAATTCTGCTCCTAACGGTGACAAAGAAGAAAAATATAAAAGTTAGAAGACTGACATACATTGCAACTTTTGTGATAAAGATGGTCATGATGAGTCCAAATGTTTCAAGAATATGGCAGCTTTAGAAGTAGAAATGAAGAAGCACAATATCAATATTGATTCTACTTCTTCTTCTTGTTATTCTCATGGACATGCACTTTCTGCTTCTGGTTTCTCCTTCAATACAACTTCTACTTCTTCTTCTTATGACTGGCTTATTGATTTTAGAGCATATTATCATATGGCTAAGAATAGAGACATATTTTCTTCTCTAAATGAATGTAACACCAAGAAAATATTTGTTGGTGATGATAGATCTCTTAGTGTTGAAGGATATGGAACAGTTCAAGTAGAAAACGGTCATTTCAATGATGTATTATGTGTTCCAAGTCTTTCTTGTAATGTTCTATCAGTATATCAAATCACTCATTCGGGTGAAGGTAAAACTGTAGAGTTTTCACCTCACCAAGTTGTAATTAAGGATCTAAAATATCCTAAGCATGTTCTTGCAACTAGAATCGTTGATGATATTACGAGGTTGTACAAGTTTGACAACTTTGGGTCATCATATTTTTCATCAGTTTTTGTTTCTCATAGCGAGGACTTGAGCAAACTTTAGCATGATCAGTTTGGTCATCTAAACTATCGCTCATTGCAACAACTATGTAATAAACAGATGGTGATTGGTCTTCCTCTTGTTTCATGCAGAGATGGTGTTTGTGTCGGTTGTGTTATTAGCAAACATCATTGGGACAGTTTTGACAAACGTGCCTCTTGGCACGCCTCGGGCCCTTTGCCGCTTGTTCATAATGATTTGTGTGGCCACTTTCTTCTCCTTATTTTTCTGGGTGCAAGTATTTCTTAACTTTCATTGATGACTTTTCCAAACATACTTGGGTTTACTTTTTAAAACCTAAGAGAGAAGTTTTTGACAAGTTTTTGGCCTGCAAGGCCCTTGTAGAAAAGCAATCTAGCCATTAAATTCAAAATTTAAGAACAAATAATGGAGGCGAATATGTGAACAATAATTTTACAAGTTACTGCACTACACAGGGCATCCAAATGCAACACATTGTTCCATATACACCACAACAAAATGGTGTTGCTGAGAGAAAGAACCACACATTAAAATACATGGCTAATTGTATGATCCAATCTAAGGGATTAAGTCTAAAGTATTGGGCGGAAGAAATCAACTGTGAAAATTGCATAGTAAATCGCACTCCCACAAAGGCTCCTAAAAATATAACACCGGAAGAACCTTGGACTAAAATTAAACCATATGTAAGTTACTTTTGTGTATTTGGAAGTATAGCATGGGCTCACATTCCTGATGAGAAAAGGAAAGAATTGCAGGCTAAAAGTGAGAAGTGTATATTTGTTGGTTATTCTGAAGATGTCAAAGGTTATAGACTCCTTCAACCACATTGTAATTAAATTATTATTATAAGAGATGTTAAATTTGATGAAAATCTCTTGGCCCGCGAGCCATCTTTGGTGTTTTTTCCTTCTTCTGTTCCTATTCTAGTTTCTTCTTCAGATGATGACAGTAAGGATGAAAATCTACCTCTGCCTGCTCACCTTCCTCCAGATGAGTCCTTTGAACTTGAACCGCACCATCTCCAGAGCTTCCTAGATGGGTGCGTTCAACATGAGAAGAAATTGGTGACATTGTCAGTGATCCTTCAGATCAACGTTAGACACGTTCACAGTTCCAGCGAGCCTCTTCTCTTTTGGCTCAATTTTCAGAGACTCGTGATCCAGAGACATTTGCAGAAGCTTCAGGTCATCTATATTGGGATACAACAATGAATGAAGAGTATCGTTCTTTAATGGCCAACAATACTTGGGATCTTGTACCTCTTCCAAAAGGAAGAAAACTTGTCATATGTAAATGGGTCTACATAACTAAGTATGCAGTAGATGGACGTGTTGAAAGACACAAAGCTCAGTTAGTTTCCAAAGGATTTTCCCAAGTTGAAGGAATTGACTATAATGAAACCTTTTCCCCTATAGCTAAAATGAATTCCATCCACCTCGTTCTTTCCCTTGTTGCCTCACATAAATGGGAGGTTTGTCAGATGGGTGTTAAATCTGCCTTCTTGCATGAATATTTGCAAGAATAAATATACATGGAACAACCTCCTGGCTATGTCCAGAATGACTCTAACCTTTTTCTTCGCCTTAAGAAATATCTTTATGGTCTTAAGCAATCTCCCCGAGCTTGTTATAACAAAATGGACAACTTTCTTATTGACACCGGATTCTCTATATGCCATTTTGATCATAATGTATATACCAAGAAAGTAGGAATCCATCTCATAATCCTTGTCCTTTATGTTGATGACATTATCTTTACTAGTAGTGACTCAAAACTTTTAAACCATGTGAAAACTAGCCTTAAGAAGAAATTTGAAATGACAAACTTCGGTTTTTTGCACTATTTCCTTGGCCTCCAAGTTTTGCAAACTAATGAAGGATTTTTCCTTTCCGAGTCTAAGTATGCTTGTGACCTTCTTCATCGCTTTCACATGGATAATTTTAAACCAGCCCCTTCTCCTTTCCATTCTGGAGTCAAGCTTATTTCCACATGTACTTCTCCTGAATTTGATGCCACCCTATACCGTCAGTTAGTTGGTAGCCTCTTATACTTGACTCATACCCATCCTAATCTTTCCTTTGTTGTTGGTCTTGTTTACCAGTATATGAAAACACCCCATGAAATCCATTGGAAAGAAGCTAAAAGGATACTTTGTTATGTTCGTGGTACAGTTCAGTTCGAGATACATTATAGTTAAGGGGGGACTCCTTTATTGGTTGGTTTCACTGATTTAGATTGGGCCGGTGACCTTGATGATCGGAAGTCTATTGCAGGTTATGTTTTTAGCCTTGGTTCATGACCTATCACTTGGGTATCTAAGAAACAACAGGCTATTGCACTTTCTTCAACAGAAGTAGAGTATCGAGTAGTAGTAAATGCAAGTCAGGAAGCCTTGTGGCTTCGATAGATCCTTTCAGAGTTTGGATTCCAGCAGCAACATCTGACCAGCCTTTGGTGCAAAAATCAGAGTGCCTTCAAGCCCGCCAAATACCTAGTTCAAAATCAGCGCAACAAGCACATCAAGCTACACTTTCACTTCATGAGAAAGCTCATTCATGATCAAGTTATTGAAGTGCTCTTTTTCCCTACAAAATATGAAGTTGCAGACTTTTTCACAAAGTCTCTTACATAAGCGAAGTTTTCCACACTTCGATCTATGTTAGGATTTCAGGAAGTTGTCATTAAGGGGGAATAGGCAGGGGGAATAGGCTCTAATGACTCCTTCCTTCTCCTATTCTGTCACTATTGTAAATCCTTCAATCCTATCCCAAGTTGTTCTTAAGGGGGGATGTTAGGATATATAGACACTTAGGAGTTAGTTAAGATCTACTTGGTATAATGTGTCGTTAGGTAAAAGTGTGTTTCTTAGTGTGTTTCTTTAGTATGCATTAGTATGCATTTGTAGATAGGAAATCCGACGGTCACGATATGTTCCCGACATAGAGTGATCTGACGGTTCATATTCTCCTCGATATTAACGACCATTGATCTGTGACTTAACGCCCGTTTGGTCCATGATCTCTATTTAAAGAGCATGGAGGGTCATTTTTCGATGATCAAATGTGAGAAACTCTCTTGTAAAATCTCTCTGTAATCTTTTTCTTTTGCATTAATAAACTGCTCCAAGTGGTCGTGTTGGTTGGGGCCGTGGAGGTTTCCCCGTAGGGGTTTTACCACGTCAAAACATCAGTTTGTTGATCTTTGATCTGGTTGTGTGAGCGGTTACTGAAGGTGTTCGTCCTATATTGGAATACTTGTGTTTTCAAACATTTGGTCCTTGTGTTGACCGTATTGTGGACTATTCCTTTGCGTGTTAGCTCAACTCTTAAGTTGTGTAAGTATGTACATCATGTTGTAGACTACTCTTATGTATGATATATGGATTATTATTATTTTTCTTCAGAGAACATTTGTCTAAATTTGTGGGTGTAGAATCTTAAATTATTGTTTAAAATCTAGACTATTATATAATTGCAGTTGTTTATTCATATTGTTGTCTATGATCTATGTGAACTATTTCCCAAGCTCTTGATAGGAGCATGGTTGGTTTAATGTTTACTTTCGGGTTACCTTAGCTTCGTCCAAGTGCATGCATCTTAGATTAGCTACATTTCATTCTTTAGCTTAGAAACCTTCATTGGTGGACCCGACGCAACTAGTAAACCCCAAACCAAAAATGGCTGCCAGGATAGAATATAGATGGGCTCCTCATTCCAAATAGTGAGAGGTATTATTGGGACTTCTTACCGGGGGTAACCCCTGCTATTGACAAAGGGAATTTTTCTCGTGTCAAAAGAATTGTCTCAAGAAGGAGGGCCAGATGAAAAGCCTTCCTATGTGGAGTCATTTCACTTAATTGTTTTAACCAACCCATGGATCCTCCTCGTATCTCTGTTTGGGATGATCCTTTGATTCCTCCGAGACTCACTAGGGGAATCTCAGTTGAGACAATTGTTGGGGCTCAGAAATGTCCTATTTTCATCCACCTTTCCCTTCATTATTCTTCACATTTCATCGCCCCATTAACCTTTCACGATATCATTTCATAAATATACTTGGGTTTCACTTTATTATTTTCCACTTTATTCATTTTAGTATTTAAAAGGAATTTGTGATTAAATGTTATAAAATCAACATGTTTTCATATATATCTCAAAAATGTGTGAGCTTTGTAATGTGTAGGAATATGTGAAGGATTAAATCAAAAGGACTTCTCGAGTACTTACTCCACCATTTCAATATTTGAGGAGATAATTAAAGCCCATTTCAAGGAGAAGATCATGGAGATTTGGTTGGAATATCTTATCCAAGATATATGAGAGATATGTGTGAGGATTTGAAGGGATTATATTTTGTAATAATGGGAAATAGGTTGAGAGAAAAGTGGATCTATAATAATGAGATGGTTATCTTATCTTCAAGGCTCTCATGTATAAAAGAGAGTGCTCTCTCTTCATGAGGGTAGTAATCAAGTAGAGAATTAGAGTAGTCATTAATGGTAGTCATTAGGATTCGAAAGAGAAAGGGATTCTTAGCTTTGATTCATGGTTTTGGATTTCATGCTTTCATTATTCTTTTATAAATATTGATTTGATTATTTTAATATAAGATTGCTTCATTGGTGAGAGCTCTCATAAGTTGTTGTGCCATTCAACTCTTCATGTGTTGTGTCTGATTTTCCTTCATGTAGTTCTCCATTACTAGATTAATTTCCTTCACGCAATTTCCCATTCCTAGATTAATTTCCTTCATGCAATTTCACATTCCTAGATTAATTTCATTTACGCAATTCAATTTCAGTTGTGTGTTAGATTAATGATTCTATTTCAGTCATGTGTTAGATTAATGATTATATTTCAGTCATGTGTTAGATTAATGATTCAATTTCATTTGTAGCCTAAACATTAGATTAGATTAGTTCCGCTTCAATCTTGCATATACTTTTCATGTGCTTCATCAGTTTACGAACCCCGGGTTGACAAATTAAATAGTTGGGAAAATACTACAATGCAATTAATTCAACATTAGTTCAGCCCAATGTAATGACTATTGTCCCCTTGTTACAATTGTTGTTCCCTTTACAGGAAGTGTCATTCATTTGAATAGGAAAATTTTCGTTCCCTTTACGATTGTTGTTCCTTTACAGGTGTTGCATCTCTGGAGACTGGGTATTGAAAATGGAAGGTAAGAACCAACGTAGGCAACAAGTAAAATGTTTGTGCCAGAGCCTACCTTTGGATGATGCATAGAGGTTGTTTTTAGGACATCTTTAGAGCCCAACATTTTGGCGTCATTGCCGGGGAAGCACAATGGATTGAGGTATTAGTTTTGTTTTCATTTCAATTCATGCAAGTGTGATCTAGACGTGTTGGTAAGGGGTCATAGAAGCTCGTGAGAGGAGACTCCTCATGTTCTCCCTACCAACTAGGTAAAAGTAATTTCAATTTATGAAAGAGGGTTTAATTCATGCAAGTGTGATCTAGACATGTTGGTAAGAGGTCATGGAATCTTGTGAGAGAAGACTCATGTTCTCCCTACCAACTAGGTAAAAGTAGTTTCAATTTATGCAAATTTCAATTTATGCAAGAGTGTTTAATTTCTGCAAGTGTGATCTACATGTGGTAGTTATAAGGGTCATAGAATCTCGTGAGAGGAGACTCCTCACTGTCCCTACCAACTATCAAGAGCGTTAATTTCCACAACTGTGAAGAGTAATTGTTCTCTGTTTTAGCAAGAGTGTTTTTTTTAAGTATTTTTTTTTCATTTTGATTTGGGTGCTGTAAGAATCATTTTTTTTAACATGATTTAACAATGAATGTCAGCATGGAACTACTCACTCAGATCCTGGAAGATGTCAGGATTTCCTCTTCCCATGAAGAGGAGATCTTGACAAGGATCAAAGATTCAAATACTCCTCCAGAAACAATTGAAGATCCAACATCTGAAGACTCTTATGCATATGATGATGGACAATTGATCGAAAAGGAGATCGAGGAAAATGAAGAGGAGTTACAGCATGATCCGGATGAGCAACAATGCACCTATGAAAGCCTTATCGAATGATGGTTTCAAGCAAGTACTAGGTTAGATACATTTAGTTTTTCTTTTTATTGTTTTAATCCACAGTTTCAACAGCTAATTTCACACATCCATACATATTCCCAACTGTCAATTACAAAATTGAAAGATAACATATTTTTATTACTGTTACGTGCATGGCTACATTGGTTGTTTGATTATACGTAACTAATCTCTCATTTCTAATTAGCGTAGTGTAGGTAGGATTTTATTTTTTATTTTTGTTATAATAAGTATGCTCTCCTCTGTGCTTCGTGCGATTGTGAGGATCAGAAAGTAGGATATCTTTAACTTTTTCAGGAATGAATAAACTGATGTTTTTCAAACATGCCTATTCTATTTCATCCTTAATTTTCAAATCATTTATCTCCATTTGCTAAAAAGAAAATTTTGTTTCAATTTGTTTTACATTTTTCAGTTTATTCTTTTAGAAACAAATATAAAAATAAAACAAATTTTAACTTTAAAAAAATAAAAATAAATAATGTTGCCTGTCCATCTTGTACCTGCAAATAAGAACATTAGTTGAATAGAACAAAAACTGGTGTGTAAGTTTAGGTGGATAAATCCTTTGAGATTTTACTTGAAATTGTATCATGCTTTATGTTGTTGCTCTTGTTTTAAACCTGCTCGCATAGAGATCTGAAACATGTAGACATTCGATCTCACACGTTAGACATGTTATAAAAGAATAAACATTGTTGCAATCTGCTTCATATAATGTGACAATGCAAGGTGGTTTTTCGAGACATCAGGGTTTGGTGATTGATCCTGATGGTTGGCAGCATCATGAGAGGCCGAGAGCAGAGATTGTTGTAGTTGAAGAGGCTATGTGGAAAATGAGTCTGCAACAACAACATCGAGGCATAAGTTGGATATTTTTCTTTTTCTAGAAAGACCTAGTGAACCTGACTGCACATATTACATGCGGACTGGAGCTATTGCGAGGCAAAAGGCTTGTTTTTTGGGGGGGGCTACTAAGGAGACTTTCTATCTCCCCAATAATCTGTATCTTTCTATGGAAAGTAGATCAATAATGAAGAAGAAACGAGCCAAGAAGATAAATATTCTTTTTTCTTGACCTTTCTCATCCCCACTTCTATTATTTCATTTGGTCGTTGATGCTATATCCACGAATTCGGATACTGTGGGGTTCATCCACCACAAGATTCATTTCTAAAAAGCCCAGTCAACTATCTGTTAACACTATCCGAGAGAGATGGAAGCGGTTGCTTATTTTTAGTAATCACGAGATCCAACAATGAATGAATATCATTAAAACACAATTTTTGCGATATGGCATCCATTAGATATTTTTTTCCGGAGGCTGCAAGACTGGCATTCAGAGATTTTTCTTCCAGACTAAATCCGAGTTGCCGTAATATTCTTCCATATTAATGATGCTTGGAGATCTTATTTCAAAACCGTTATCATCCATGTCATATCTGATCATGTAGAGAGCCTGATTGAAGCTTGAGCAGTTGATCAGATTGAGAGCCCGAGATGAAGTTTATCTGGTTTCAATAAAGAGAAATTTGAATGGGTTCAAGAAAATTTCGCCATTCATTGTGAGTAGTGTCTTTTGTGTTCCGTTTATTCCTCTGATGTCAAGTGCAGGTAGTCACTGTGTTCCCAAACGTTCCATATGATCATCTTGTCATCGCAGCTATGAACTCTATCTTACAAGAATTGTTTAAAAGCGCATGGGGTTACGAGTATGCCATGAGGGCATGAGAGTTTTCAACGTCGGGTCGATTGGGATCTGATCCTAACATCTGCCTATCTAAATCAGAATTTAAAAACAGGATATACCTGGGCCTCTTACTGATCTTCACGAGCCCTAGATTCTTCACCACCATAGTTGATCGAATATTTTCACCAGTCCTATCCAAACAATTATCTTCCCTGATGCTTACCAGAGCATGTATTCTCAACTTCTATGTGACCTGCTGCAAAACAATGAGGTTCTCAGGATGGAGGTCATATTCTCTTCTGGATTCATCAGAGACATACATTTCTTGGAAGAGCACTGGAGACAACTCTGCCTTGACATCAGAACAGGCATTCTCAACAGAGAGGTGACAGATCCAACGATGAGAGAGGCCATGGGGAAGCTATCGGTGCACCCAAATCCAGACTTGGCTGATTTTCTTTGAAAGGGAATTGTGTTCAACACAGTCTTGGCAAGAAATTATAACTCGCCTATGGCCCAACACCAAATATATCGACGTCATCGTTACTAGGGCAATGGCTCAGTATATTCCTACTCTGGATTACTACAGTGGCGGCCTGCCCTTGGTATGCACCATGTATGCTTTCCTTGAATGCTACTTTGGACTTAATTTGAAGCCTCTCTATAAGCCATTATAAGTGTCATACACTCTACTCCCAAACATGGCCTATTTTGAGTTCCTTCCCGTTCATCGCAAAATTCAATTAGAAGCTTAGGAATGCCCAACACTCAACGCAAAAGAGCAAGACGAGTTGCTCGATCTCGTTGACGTGAAAATTGGGCAAGAATACGAACTTGTCATCACGACATATGCAGGTTTGTATCGTTATAGAGTAGGGGATGTGATGAGGGTGACCAGTTTCCACTGTTGATTAAGGTTGGTTTTCATTGATGTCAACCCTTGAAGAAATCCCCACAGCACAAAGGTTTGGGTAATGGACCCAAGATTGTTTTATGTAAATATGAATCATTATTGTCTTGTCATGGTTGATAAGAAGCAAATATGGATGAGTTCCAAAGTGGTCCCCTTATGGTGAAATCCCTCATGGGAAGACACTTTGCGGAGTAAGAGAACCCATGCTTAATTATGAAATAATGAGATGAAGGACAATGAATTTTTCAGGTAAAATATCCTATATGGATAGTGCTTGTCATTCCATTTCTGGTGGTATGTGGAACGTCACATAACTCCTCATGGTTAGACAGTTATGGCCATGAGAAGTTGGAGACCCCAGGTTTGGGTAATGGACCCAAGTTTGTTTTATGTATAACAGTATGAGTTATGATATATTTTCAGATAATACTATTCTATATGGATAGTACATGTCATTCCATTTCTGGTGGTATGTGGAACGTCACATAACTCCTCACGGTTTGAGAGTTATGGCCTTACGAAGTTGGGGGACCCTCATATGTCATCTAGAAGCCCCAAAAGGTCAAA
>ML794531.1:0-29172 GCA_009831015.1 Picea engelmannii
GAAAGAAATTTTATCTAACTGATTCACCCTCCCCCCCTCTCAGTTAGGCTATCCTGTATAACACTCTTCATGTCCCACAGACTTGCAAAAATTGTAGAGCGAGTTCCTTGTTGTACTCTGATACTTTTGTAGTAATGGAAACTTAGTGGGATGATTGCCCCATTTATTAAATATCTCGTATTATCCCCCATGGTAATGGATTTGGTGCTCCAGCTACCATATACTACGTGAATGATGGGCATTCGTCCTTGTGATGGCCTTCAGTTCTACACTTGGTACACCAAACTTGTTCTCGTTTCTACTTCCCTTTTGTAAGTTCAACTAGTTGAATCGTCAATGCAGCCAACTGCATTTGAACTTGTTTCATTCCTCCATTGTCTCCTACAGGAAATGACTCTAAACTATTTCAATTTCTAGCACCTCGGCTGTGACACAACCTTCTTTTGAATTAATGGCCTATGAATGTGTGGTAGAAGCTCTTCAATAAACCATTCTTGATGCTGTTGATTTGGGATCTGGAAAGTCAGTATACCCATCACATCCTTAAATATCTAATCAAAATCCCATACTGACTATGTTTGTATGTGTTTAACCACATTCAGTTCTGTGATGTACTGCGACTCTGACTTTGTCTTCTTGAACTCTTTCAACAATGCTTTCCTTATCTCGACAAAAGTCCTGGCCTATCCTGTAGGTGTGATACTATGCAACTTCATATACCATACTAGCGCATGACCTATAAATGGTTTTTCTAATTTCCCAATCTTCAAAGCCTCATCTTGTACGTTCTTAGCGGCCTAAATTGTTTCGTAGACAAACAAATGGTGTTCTGGATCCTCTGACGCCAGTCCTTGGAACTCAGGAAGCCTAAGAGTATTATCTACCCCTTTCCATGTTGCTTTGTGTAGTCCCTCCTCTTGGTGATGTTGGTTGAAATTGATTATGACTCTCACTTTGTGAACTATTTCCACTATTATGACTGCTACTACTCTTTCCTCCTTGGATAACTACGATGCCTTTTGAAAAGTATTCAATTGTTATCTCTAATTTTGGTAACAAACACATGGTTGTGGATTCAACACAAGACTTAGTATGAGTAGGAATTAACGAATCTTCTATTACTGGACTGGACTGGAACTCCTCTTCTTCCCCTCCTATATATGGTATCTCCATGATTTAGACTATTGTGCAAGGTTCTCTCTCCTCTGGCTCACTGTGTGACTCTCCTTTCCCAACCCCAGTATTTTTCCTCTTATACCTCCTTCCTCTATGCAATACTCTAAACTCATATTATTCCTCTGGTATACCCTCTTCTTACATCCTTAGTCCCTTCTTTCCCTCTTCATCGCTTCCCTCATTCTCTCATGTTCTCATACTATCATATTTTCATCCCTCATTTCCCATATGTGTGCATAGCCCTTTAGCCATCAGATTCCATTATCATCACATCCTTATCAAACAATAGAATGTTTATCCATGTACCTAATGATTTAAAGAACCTCCCGCATGGACCTTTGAAAAAGTCCCTTTCTGCAACATTGTATGATTAAATGCAATGTATTGAAAACTATGTAATATATCCTCCTAATATTCCATCCAACCAAAAATCCACTACACGAGTAGTTGGGTTACTTACAAAATCTAGTTGTATTACCAATTCATGATTCCAATTCCTTGATGTTTTCTCCCTGAACCTCCCAGTTTTCTCCACTTATCTTTCTAGCCACTCAGTCAGAATAATTGAAAATTCGCCAAAGAAAATTTCATGTAGATTTATGTATGCATACCTTTTCATATGTTTCTTGTCACTCATATGAGGATTCATGTTCTCTTATTGTGAAAATGCATGTTCCTTTCTTTCCAACCACTCAGAGAGCACCTTCTTAGTCGGTCTCCAAAACATTGCCTTAATCGCAAATTCTGGGCCCCAACAACACAACCTTTTGTTGGCGTTGTGCATAGGCTGTAAGACCCTAGGTTCGACTTATATTTTACCAAAAAAACCCACCAGACACTAACCCTTTTAGCATCACCTTCTTTCATATATGAAGTCTTACCCGAGGTACCTATTGGGACTACGAGAACTAGACTTTTGCATTATTGAGGGAACGAGAGGCGACTATCCTGTTCATTCTTCTTTATGCGAGATTTTGTCCTTGTTACTTAATAACTACTCAGTTATCCATATTCATACTATCATTTTATTCTAGATTCATATATGTTTCACGATTGTAACAATTATGAATATTGCTGCATGTTTAACCATAAGACAAATCTATCTACGATGAATTCAGAAAGAATTTATAAGAAAACATGTAAAAGAAAAAGAGCACAAGGTTAAATATCACCTCTTTGACATTCCTTTATGCATTCTTCTCATCAACATACTATTACATTCAATAACTCTGCAACCCAATCATGTAGAGGAACCATTGTCGAAACAACTACACAAGGAACCAACCATATTGAGGAACAACGAGGAACCCCTATTCTCCCAACCCGTTACATATTTATACAGAAACCTAGGGCTACAAAACCTAATCTGTTCATCCCCAAAATACCCCATTAAAATGCTTACTTCCCTTAGCTATTTGGTTTTTCATTCTTCTTTTCTCTCTACAGGTTTCTTTTATGTTGTTCATCTATTTTGGGAATGTTGAGTTGTCATCCTTCTGTCATTCCTTATTCTCTCACTTTATTGATTTATCTGTTTTTGGATTTATTATTATTTATGAACACTCTCTTTATCATGTGCACTTTCTTGCTTTTGCACACGTTCCTCTTAGGTGTGCCTTAGCTACATGCTCCCTAGCTTCCCTTATTCTTCTACACATTTTCCCTATACTTGATTCAAAACTGCAAAAATGTTTCCAAAGTTGCTTTTCACCTAAGGGACATCCAATCACATCCTTCCAATATTCAATAATTTCCTCTCATTGTCATTTGGAGGATGGAGAAAAGGCATTGGAAAAGAAATTAGTGAAGCAGTTCCTGCACAACCCACAAGAGCTCCTAAAGCACTGGTACAATCCCGATAAAGTATTCAAGTCGAGGTCATCCAATGCGTACCCTACCAATCTTATCAAAATTTCATAGCAATAAATAATGACTATGTTATGCAGGTTGCATGGGGAGCCTAATGCTTATAAGTTTAGAATGACATGGGTACCGCTCTTATACTATGTCGTGGGTGTCAAGTCAACTTTCAATTGGATAGATATATTGTATTTTTCCTTGGAAAAATCACTCACAGTAGTGAGGAACATCAAAACATGGTAGTTCCAAAGATTCCATATGTCCTCATACCTTTTGGATGTAATGTGAATATGCCACTCATTTCCTCATATGGGTTGGGCCAGGAAACCCAACGAACCCTCGATCCACATCTACTGCAAAATATTTTGGGAGCACAAATATCGAGTTGAGTATCAAAAGATATGTGACAACTTCTTAGATCCATTGTACCAACTCATATTTGAATCACCAACACCATGCATGACAAATTGCAAGATATATTCAAAAGAATAGGGGATTTGTATCTCCTATAATATGGAACCTACCTCAAGATATATAGAGCTACCAATGCCTAGTACTTTCTTTTGAAATTCATCCTGTACAGAATGGTGTTGTAGGATATTGTGTATGAGATAGTTGTACATGGGGTTGGTGTGGCATTGTATAGAGACACTAACTCCATCTGAACTTCTCTCCCAATTTGGGTTGGTTCTTATTCATTTAAGGGCATCAAGGAAGTGCAAGTTGGAGAGAATACATTGGCATATTTCTACTTCGGTGAGGAAAGATTTTGGAGGCATGATCCTCTAGACATCATCAAAGATCGCTATAGAAACTACAAGTAAAACTGGGACTACACAACTGACATATAGGAGGAGGAGGAAATATATCACCAAGAAAGGAAATACCATGACATGATATTTAAGAGGGGAAACTCTCTAGGAAAAATAATAGATGAGAGACAATTTCAAGAGGCCTAAAAGAAAGTCAGATAAGAAGCAGTAGTAGTAGTGGAGACAAAAAAAACAAAGAAAACATTTGAAGCAACAAGAAATGAGGAAAAAAGGAAAAGGAACAAAGCATAAGATGTTGAATCAAATGAGAACAAGAAAAGAAAAGAAGAGAAGGTTGAAAAACATAAACATAAATAGGTTGAATAAGTAGTAATAGCCAAATATGTTGCAAAATAATAAATAAAGAAATAGAATAAAAGAAAAAAGAAGGAAGAAGAAGTTGAACGAAATAAACAAGAAGAAACAACATGAGTTGAAGCTGAAGCAAAAGAAATAGTAGAAGAACCAGTTGAAGCATAAGTGAAAGAAACAACAATAATAGAAGAACAAAGAAAAAAGGTCGAAGAAGAAAGGAATGATGACACATTTCTGATGGACACAGACATTCTAGGGTCCTCAACGGATACCCTACTCATCAGAGGAAAATTCCAATTTGGTGGGCTAGGATTGCGGATGTTCACACCCTCAAAGGCTCAAAAGGTATCTATCTCACAACTAACTTTAACACCATATATTCGATAAGGCTTCCGGAAAAATAGTATTGTCGAAAACTAGGAAAATCCTAGTGGATGGAAAGGCCCCATTATTAGTAGCGACCAAAACCAATGGGATGAAAAATGTCAGAAATAATCTTCTTTTGATTGATTTGGATGGCATCGCTTTCACATTGGACTTAGAATGGAAACTCAAATATTTGGTGCACGAGAATATGGAAAAGGATGAAAGGCTCAGAGAGTTGGAAGAAGAGGCCATGCATCATAAAATAGACTAGGAGAGCATCAAAGAATTCAAGTTGTGCACTAAGGAGTTAGGATAAAATTCCATAAGATGAAAACATATATGTATGTGAAACTGCATTTCTTCCAAAAACTAGAATAAAAAATCATGGCACAACATAGCAGATCCCAGACCAATAATATAGAATTTGCTGCTAACAGAGAAGGATTGAATGATATGTAACATTGGATTACTAAGAATCCAAATTCCCTGACAGAATTACCACATATATCATAGTGGGAAAGAAAGATCAATTACATTGCGCTTGAAAATTTCCAATAGGATGGTAGAAATATTGAAAATGAGTTGAATAATTCACTATTGATCTACTCACAACTTCATAAGGAAACATATATTTTATCTCACAAAGGCCATCTTACCCAAATCGAAGAGATAGGAAAGACAAAAACCAATGAAAAAATCTTTTTAGAGATCGAACAAAATATGAAGAAAAGACAAGAAGATGTCAGGGCTATGACCAGATTGACACTGGACATGATGGATGATCACCTCATGAAGCCAAAAAAATAAAAAATATGATCCAAGCATTCATGGTTAATTTAACGAGGGATATGAATACTCTCTCATAGAATGCAGCTGCTCACGAGGCTTCCCTAGAGTCACTCCTTTACTACATAATTGTTTCCATTTCAGAACAACATGAGGTCTAGGAAACCTATTTGAAGGAAAAGGATAAATGAAAGGGGCACAAAATAAAAAAATAAATTAGTCTCAACCACCCTCTCTTTTTCTTTTTTTTTTCTATCACCGTTACACAATTTTGTAACTTATGAAATTAAATTTCAAAGGGGATACAAAGAGATATGTAATGACTTCTTGCAGAACCCAAGAACCCCCAATAGGAAGTTAGTTAGGGAGTTATAAATTTAGGAAGAGACCCACTTTGAAGAGGCTCTTCAACTTTGTGATTTGGGGGAACTAATTTTCTGAGATAATATTTAGAAGCTCTCAGGGCCAATTTTCTTGGAGAGAAATACTATAAATGTTGGGTTGTCTAGAAACACTGTAAGAATTTTGTTGCACTTATAGAATTCTCTTATGTGAATAGAAGTTTTATGCAATTGTTGTTTTCTCTCTTGTTAATTTTTCTGAGCTTATCAATCGTTTTATGTATATGAATGTGTAGCTTAGACTAATCTAGTTGTGATTTTGTATGCGTATGTTATTAACCTTATTTCTGTTTAACAACTATCTGGAAGAATGTTATTGTGGATATTCTTAGCATTTCAAGTTCTTTGTCAGTTATTCTTTGTTTCTCCTAGCTAGGATAGGATAGGATAGATTTCATTTATGAAAGTAGTTTATTTTTCACTTACATACTCCCTTGCATTCAACCCCCAACCTAGTAATGTTAGTCGATATAAAATATGGATGGGTCTCCTAATCCAGAAAATGCATAGTCTAATTGAGACATTGTACTAGGGAGTACCCTTGTATGTTGAAGGGAATTTTCCCAGGTTGACAGAATTGGCACTAGAAGGAAGGCCTGAATTGTATGTCTAGCAGTAATGCTCAATATTCATGTGGTCATACCTTTGATAACATCCCCATCGGAAAGAAACCACCACATATGAGTAGGAAATTTATTTTGAAGATACTAACCCTGTATTTGAAAATCACGTTGTTGAAGTCCTGAAACAAATATTGAGACTTGGTACGTTATCCATAATGCATGGATGTATCAGGTCACCTTAAATATTCCATAAATACTTCATTCTAAGTTTGAATTGGACAAGTCATGTTCCCTGAAAGACCATATCAAAAAAATCTATTTAGAAATATAGATTCTTGATTTATGACACAAAGATGTAGTTTGTATGCTATTCCCTTATACCTTTGAGAAAAAAGAATGCACTTGTTGGGCGCTTTCGGTCAATGCTTGTGCATGTACCTTCCTTATTAATGTTTTGGAGTGTAGACCTAGGTGTTGTGTCTGTTTCATCACTTGGGTGAGAAAAACAAGGGCACTTACAAGTCTAGTTGGGCCTGCTAGACAAGGCATAGGTTAGTGTATGAATTACACAATCCAAGCACATGAAATAAACAAGAAAATAAACTAAAAATAACTAAGGAAAAAAAACTACAATTCATAAGAAACTTTGAACCAAAATCAATCAACCAAATGACCAATATTATGCCACCAATGGATAACTATATTAGCTAGAAAAAAACTGGAGAGAAAGGAGGACTTATGGATCCCCTCTTCCTCCTTGGGAGGGCTCTTGAGTCCCCTATTTAAGAGATCTTCTTACAATGAGAAACAAGAAATAAAATGGTGAAGAAATACAAGCATATTCCCTCAAGAGGTAAGTGGAATATCTTATTGAGATGTTGCTAGAATTCTCTAAGAAGAAAAGAGGTTTCTTGAAGGAGAATAGAGGCATCATAACCATACTATGAGATTCTTCAATTCTTAGTGCACCCATGGCCTCCATTTATAACATGTCTTTGAGGAAATATCCAAATAGTTCTTAGTGTGGAAAAGGGGCCCTTTAGGGCACCCTTACATATTTGACCAGCCCCCAATTCGGATTCAGCTCAGATTTGAGGGTCAAATCAAGTTGGGAGCTGGTCCATAAGTGGATGAGGGGACGACAAGAACCATAAATGCACCGTTCATAGGATTGTGCAAATTTTCTCGTACACAATCATGCATATGGTGCATTGTGCACTCTATGGGCTTATTTGGCCCACACATTATGTGTGCGATTCCTTTAGTGATTCAACGCATGTCAATTTTTGTCCAGTTCTATAGTTTTTTCCTCTTGGAAATGCATTTTTGGTGTTGTAGGTGAACTAAATGGTGTTTGGAGATGTTTTATTTTTGTAACCATTTTCATGAATTGTTGCAGACAAAATTTTTGTGATAATAGATGCCCTCTGATGTGTGAGGTTAGGAGCATACGTATAGTCAAAATAAATAAATGTTTCTTGTAATGAGAGTTCCATTAGAATGAAGAGTGTTGATAAGAAATGCAAGAGCGATCCTGTCGAAGGGAGAGGGGAAACCATGAGACCCAAATCTGTATCTAGGGAGAGAAAATAAAATATGTATACAAATGAGGTGGGCATGCCCCATGATCATGTCATGTAACTCTAAAACATAAGAAAATAATTGAAGTTGTATGCTGATGTAGATAACTGCAGCGCCCTCCAGGGTGGTTTGATAATGGCAGATGACAATTATGATTGTGAACATACTTTGAAAAGAGGCAAGGACACCTATAAGAAGCATTGATGACTCATAGACATTGATGGCCTAACAAATTCAGAGGTCTTCGGCTAGTATAAAACAACTTCAATAGTCGCATAGAAAGACCCACCGTAACATGACATTTTGTTGAAGTTGAATGTTATGGGGGTCAACGACATTAGAGAGAAATGATGGTTATCTCTGTGTCATTTGAGACTCTGCATTGTAAAGGTAATGAGAGTCAAGATACTGTCTCCCTTATAGAAACTGTGCCGATGTCGACTGAAAGGGAGACGCGACTCCAAGAAGCAAAGGGCTTCATGAAATCCACTAGATAAGATCAGGAACTGATAGGGAACATGAATGAAGTCAAGATGCACTAAGACTCAAGATTTCCCTTGGTTGGGGGTATGTTTGAAGGATCATTGGAAAAAACCGTGAAACTGTATCTAGCATCAGGGGGATGAATGGACATGGGGTTAAATTATGCTAGAGGCATGAAAAAGTAGATAAACTCAGAGATCAGGGGTACATGGACTATGGGATACTCGGGATTTATGGACAATGTCAACATGAGTAAAGGATAGTGGATGCCCCAAAAAAGGGAGACATGGGTTGCTTTGCCAGAAAAAGAAGGTCGTCAAGGGTGAAAACAAAAATCTAAGTAAATGATGGAAACAAAGGATTTTTACAATTACCAAATAAATAAAGAATAATTGGGGATGAGTGTACATATACAGAAACAGGTGCCCTAGTGAAAGATGGCTTGGCCTGTGAGGGCACAAGTTGAATGAAGAAATGGTGGAGGTTGTGGGCATCATTGGTGGGTTTTTGTATGAGGTAAATAAATGGAAGGAAATATGTAGATGGGAAAACTGATTGTGGATGTAATGGAGGGTTAATGATACTATGAAGGTGTAGTCAGAATAGAATCGTGATGAGATAACCTGAGAGTCCATTGGGAAAGCTAGCAAAATGAGTAAAAGGAGAATGTGGTTGATTCTTGGAAATGTGTAAGACTACCGGGACTCCCATGCCTAGGGGAGGGAAAGAAGCATGAGTTTCAAAGTGCCAAGGGGGACTATGAATGGGACAACTCATGTGGGGGAGAGTGATACCGGATGGCAGTACCAAAATGCAACGGAGGTGACAATACTATAGATCCGGATGTAGGGACCATAAAGGCAAATGTCGGAGTGTGTGACTAGGAGATGCAAGTGATATTTAGAGGGAATGATTACATGCCAATGGTGATCATATACCTAAAGGGGTTGTGCTAGTTTGTGATGATCAAGTACCTGCACAAATTATAACTGAATACCTGATGTGAACAATATCTGAAGATAAAGAACATATAACAATTATTTGATAATTTTGAACATGAGCATGCATACTTGGACGTGATGTGAGAAAAAGGCTCCCCTGAGGCCAAGTGCAGAGGGTGACCTGGGGAATGTGATTGTGTAGGCAGTGGGACCCTGATCCCATGGTTGAAGATATATTGGAAAATAGAGACTTTGAGCTCCTGTAACTGAGTGTGGAAGTTTGGTAAAAGGGACTATATATGGTTTTGATCATGAAAGTCAGTGCAGACATGAATAGTTCCCTATTTTGTTTTTTGTTAATGGGTTGGGGTTCGAGACCCATGAGGTATACGTGATGGGGTATATGAACTCGACAATGCGTAACTTGTCAATTTCGGCTTTGATAGTCATGGCTTTGGATGGGTGAAGTGGGTGTTGTTTTTGACAGACTGGGGTGACATCTGGCCATGTGTCGATGTGATATTCGATGATAGAAGGATCGAGGAAGGGAATCTATGTATATGACCAGGAAAAAATATCCTGGTATTCCTGAAAGAGAGATTTGTAAGCTGTGAGTTCCTCAGGTGAGCATGCAACGCCAATGGTGATTTCTTCTATGATTCCTGGCTTGATGGAAATATCAATTTTGACAGTGGGGGAAATATTGGCCATGTTTCCTTCTTCAAAAGCATTGGGGGTAGGGATAGGGTTATTGAACCAATACATATGACCAGACAAAATAAAATACTTAGTTTAGATTGCACATATGGAGGCTTGGCTTGGAGGGTCAAAGGATTCCTATGAGAGAAAAATAGCTCTATGGATGGAGCACATTCCATGGGAAATCGAGGGTAGTGAGTTCCTCCAGGATATCTTCGTCGGAGTTAAAAATGTGAGAATATAAGGTATTCAGAGAGGTAACATTGATGACTGTCATTGTGTGATTTTATTCCAGTGGTGAAGATGTAGAGGGGGTATAAAAAATATGGTGTGATGGTGTGCTTGACATAAACCAAATGTCTAGACACTGTGGGTTATAAACTGTGGTCGGGGGTAAGATTTCCTGGGGGAAATGAACCGGAGAATTCAGAGGATTTGGGGGAACATCCTCAGTCAGTCTATCCATGAACCATGGAGGGATGGGAAGTGACTCAGGTTCAGGGGAGGTGATGTGAATAGTATATGGAGAAGGGATAGGGTGAATCACTTTCATCACAGGAGATGAGGCGGTTGAAGGATTTTGAATAAGGGTTATTTGACGATGCCTATATTCAATGATAAAAGGACACTGGTACATGAAATGGGAAAATGAGTCACAAAGAGAGAAAGGGCATATCATTCGTTCAGTGACTAAGGTCGAGACATAATGGATGTCGATGACGTGGGTACCCAAAGGTGTTGGGGGAGAGGGCTCTTGCTAAAAGGTTTTGTGTACTACCGTCAACATCTGTCGAAACTAAGGTAGAGCTAGGAAATGATGGGTATAGTGGCCATACTCTGAAGATATGGAATGCATGAATTTGGCTCGTAGCCCTTTATTGCCTGTAGTAGGGGATGTTGTGGTAGTACTAGGTGTGCTTGGTGAAGCGACGAGCGATTTGGTTTCTCGAGGGAGTTGGATCAAATTACGTAACTAGGGAAGAGAGGGACATCGATTAGTGGGGTGTCCCTCTCTTTCGCATAGTGTGCAACGAGGTTGAACTCGGGGAGGAAGTGGAGCAGTGGGATCTTTCTTCTTCTATCTTCCCCCAACCATAGCGGTGGTGCTAGCAATTAGGGGTGAGGGTGGGGTGGTCAGAGTTAGTACTAGAATCTGCATCAAGATTCTCTCTTATTGGGGAGGGAGGGATGGTTGAGGAACGATCATAGGTGGGTGTAGATACCATACTAGAATTTCAAGCACCATGTTGGGAAGGGTAAGATTTGTGGCTACCTGAAAATATTGTACTCTTGGTGGGGGGTAGAAGAAGGGAATATGAGTGATGGCTTGGGGAATTGTCTCCCAAATCGGGATTTTCCCCTGGGGAAGGGTGAAATCAGGGATAAGGGGTGTCATAGGGTTCTCAAGTAATTCCTGAGGTAGAATGTCTTCAACTGGTGGGATGTTGAGGGGTGGAGAAGCCTCAGTGGGAGGGATGATATCTCCAGTTTCAATTCTATTAGAATATATGAAACACACTTTTGTTGAGGGGTGTATGAACGATGGTGCTCCATGGTATGTCCCCAACAAGGATGGGTCTTTGAAAATTTTGGCACCCATATCCATGAGTGGATATGCGTCGAAACTAGTGCAAACAAGAGGTAAGATGTTATTGATGTTGGAGGAGTGGTTAGGATCGTAATGTGAAATCTGGTCGATGGTTATGATGTTCTCGTTGTGTTGGAACATCATCATTCAAAACACAGAAGAGGCCACAACCTTCATAGTGTACATGTAGCTACGTTGAAACAAGATGTTTTAATCGAGTTTGGCATCGATAACCTTGATGTCGATAAGGATGGTTTTTCCCTTGAGTTCAATGGGGACATTTTGAAAGATCCCTTCAAGGGAAGATGGTCGACCATCATAAGATCTTAAAGTGATGGCAGATGGTATTATCTCAGGGGAGAAAAGTTTATTCCATACAATTTTGGACATGATGCATGTGGATGCACCTTCATTAATGATACACCGATGAACCATGATGTTCTGAATCTTGACTGGTATCTGGAAAGATACCAACGCTGGGAGACAAGGTTCCCCATAATCTAGATCAAATGTGATGAGTCTAGTATCAGCTGGGTCAACTGCCCCAAGGAGGAAAACAAGGATTTACGTTGAATTCGACAAGTTTGGAGGACTTCCAATACTGACATGGCTGTAGGAGATTGTGCCAAGTCATCGACCAGAGTGTAATTGTGTGCCGCCCTAGCTTGAGGGTTGTTGAGATTCCTTCGTAACGGGATGTGAGGAATATGAATGGGGGGTTTAGTGTTAGGGTTTGGAATCATCAAGGGCTATCCGGTTGTAGCTGGATCTGCTTCTGAAGTGGTGGGAATAACTTTGGGGGGCACACTGTATTGACGAATGCGCGTTTGCAAAAGAATTTCTTCTTCGCTAGTGAGGAGGATATCGCGATCTGCTGGATTTCTAGGGTTTTGATATTGTCTCATTTGTGGTGGGGATCAATGAAACTCATGTTGGGTATTCATCACACCTTGGCGTGGAATAGGGTTTTACAACACAGTCGGGGATGGTTGTTGCAAATATTGTTGTGGGGCCTGCTGAGGGGCAAGCGACACTGGAGGATGTGGTGTGTTCATGGAGTCTTTGATCCATTTGAAGTCAACCATTTGGGGGAAATGGAGAGTATAATTACCTTCCTCACCGCAGAGAGTGCAAGGAAAGTTCACCCGAATATTGTTGTTGTTGTTCCTCCCTTGGTGTTTATTGTGATTATCCCCTTGGGGGTTCTGGGTACCCTGATTCTGGTTGCCCCCAACAGGTTGGTTTTGTTGGGGATTATTTCCACTGGTCCTGGGTTATTATTGTTTTGGTTTTTCCCTTCCTCTTGGAATTATTAGACTGATAGGTCGGATTTGTCGTATTCATTTTTTCAAAATTTTTAAATTTCTGAATGAGAGAGGGCTGAACAAAGTTAACACCGACATGGGATCGTCCATGTGGAGGAGAAACTGGCTGAGGACCAGGATATGGGAAACATGGATTGTTTTGTGGCAATGATCCATAGGGTGCATAGGAAGGCGTGGCACTTTCACTAGTGCCCAAGTTATAAGATGAGGTAGAAGGGGCACCTGCAATTGGTTGAGAAGCCGGGTGCATGATGGGTTACAACAAGGGTCCACTCATGGGTGGAGGGAGAGCAACAAGGTATGGTTGTTGGTAAAGGGGAGGAGGGTAATAAAACATCCCCCCATATATCAGTGGATATTGGGGTGTACCATACATAGGTGGCATATGGATGTATGGATTGTGATGTGTTGTGGTACCAATCAATCCATTCCCCGCATGAGAAATTCCAAGTTTGTCCTTACCGAATGGTATGGGTCTTGGTGCATCAAGTATTACTGTGTATAAGTAACTTGAATGTGCATAAATGAGGTTGTATTGTTGAGCCTTGCTGATGGATTCCTCCTCGGATTGGGGGAAGGTGGATGCCACATCTTTGGCAGGGATAGAGATGAGTGATTTGAGAAACCAATTGAGACGTTGTTCTTTGGTGGTTTATACTTTGCATAAACTACGTTGCCGACACCATTCATGAATGTGGTAGGCGATGTGTGTAGATGAGGTTTTTTGCACTCAGATAGCGGTTCTAGAATAGTGTCATGATGAAATGGTAGTTGAAAGAAGGCCAAGAATGCTTTGTCCAAGGATTCAAAAGTCACATGGGACCCTAATTTTTCATCCACATACCATTTGGCTGATGGACTAGTGAGTGTGGATTGAAATAACATTAAGCGGATGGAGTCATCAATGATTTTTTTTTAGGAGAACCATAAGTCAAAGGTCATGACATGGTTGGTGGGATCGTCCCGAGATTTTCCTTCAAATTTTGTAATATTTGAAGGTAGTTTGGTAGGCATAATTGTCCATGTGGGGTCATGCAATATAGGTTCATTTGTGAGTTTACTCAAATCAAAAATGTTGATGGATGCCAAATATGGCAAGGGGGTTGGTGGTGGACGATTAGTTCCAGCCATGGTTGTACTTCTCCTTTGAGAGGAAGTTTTCCCCTCTCCTCCTTGTGAAGAAGAGCTAGTGGATGGTTGGCCTTGGGAATTGGACCCAAGTAAAGTGGAACCAAGCAAGTTTGATCTCAAAATAGTATCACTCACAGGGGTGTGATATGGTTGAGCCTATGAGTTGGAAAAAACAGGAACTCCTCCTAGAATAGAAGGGAGGTTCTGCAAGCATCTGGAATGACAGATATTCTATGGGTCCCCTATGATGGTCGACTAGCAAAGTGGATGTGTGAAAATGGTGATGATAGAAATAAATGAAAAAGAGATTTGTATAATTTGGACCTTCACCATATATCTCAGAATCACATATAATCAAATGAGAATCATACATAAATAAAATATAAGCATACATGTGGGTAGGTGGATTTTGTCTACATGGGAGAACAAAGAAAACAAATGCTTGTGTCCTAAAAATACGTAACATCCTTCCTCTCAAATAGCACTGGACCTTCCAATAGCACTCAACAATGGGGTCTGAAGCCAATGGAAGAGGAACTAGTGAAGGATGAAACAATCAATTATAATGAGGGGTAGAGGGTGCATATCTTGAAAGAACTGGTGATATTTCTCAATAGCCACACAAAATATGATCAAGGTGCAATTGCAACCCATAATTTCCACCTAGGTAGATCTCTTAAAATTGGCCACTAGGTACCCCGGTAAAGGTGTGACATTTAGATTTTTGGCCTCATAAATGGGTCACGGGTTGGATCCCTTCCAAGAGTTGGGTGACTTAAGGGGGGACACACAAAACAAATGGACCTTGGCCTTTGACCCTTCATGGGTATCTCTCTGCCTTATGGTGTTAGGAACACTTCAATTGGAGGATTTTAAGATTCCCTATTTGTCAAATTCTAATGTTTGAAAACATGAGAACCAGATAAGGGGGGGTTATTTGGATGCCTACCCCCAAGATCCTACCTAGACTAAAAATTTCTTTTGGAACCTCTTGTGGAGGAAAAGTTAGTGAGCTTTTAGAAAAAATTTAGATGTGGTTGGTTGAGAGATTGGGGGTGTGAACCAATCTCGTTTGAATTAAGTGGGTGTGGATAATTTCTTCGAGAAATAGTGGGATGTTTCGGAATTCCTTTGGAGAAATCCTACTTCAACCTCCACAATTCAAGATGAAATTATGTGAGTGAGGAGTGACTTTGTGTGTGAGTAAGTGAACAAATGTGCCAAATTTTAATAAGTTAGGTGTCAATTTGCAACATGTGGACTTCATGTGGTCCTTACAAATATTGATTACCTATCTTGCTAGATGTCATTAGTACAGCCTTGCAGAATTTTAAAATCCCTAAAGAACTAGCATGTGGACATATGGGTCCTTACCAATCCTTTAAACTCCCTAATGTGGTTTACATTAAGAAAGATTTGAAAAACTATCCTAGATTGTAAGCATGTGGGCATGTATGGGCCCATTAATTTGATCTTTAAACTCTCTTAGTGATGTAAACTAAGAAAGTAATTCTTACAAAACTATCCTATATTTGCAACATGTGGGCATGTATGGGACGTTACAAATTTAAGATGATTTTCAAGAAAGAAACTAAGAGGGACCCTATGGGGGATTTGTCCTCTCCTAAATATTTTGTTTACGGGAGATGAAATGTCCCCTTAATCACCTTTATGATTCTTAATATCTCTCTATGGCACAAGAGAAGAGCATACTCAATTATTAAAGTTTGATTTTTGGTCCCAATGCAAGTGTTTTCATATGTGATAGAAAATAATCTCAACTTAACTTTTATAATCAAAACAAGCTATCTATGTGCAAACCAAAGAAAAAGAGGATAAATGTGGTTCCTTTTAACCCCCTAAGTGCCTATGTTTTGACTAACCTTTCATGTGGGAAAGGAATATAAGTGGAGTGCATTTACAAATTGCATAAAAAGAAATATTTTGAAGGCTAGGGACCTTCAAATCATCACAAAAAATCTTACAATTTTGAAATTATGGACAGATGTGCGGGTTACAGTTCAGAAAGAGGCACGGTGGGTGCATAATGCACAGAGAACTGAGGACCTTTTAGGCCACAGTGCACATTGAAACAAAGTGTTGTTGGTGCACAATGCTTGAAAGTGTCTCTGGGCTGAAATATCCATTCACGTTCTGATACGCATCCGCGGGGGTGGGGAAGTTTAAGTTGAATTCTTCTCCTCCAGCTCCAAACTTAGAAATTGATAGGTAAGTCTAGGTTGGTTATGGTTCTTGAAAGGAAAATGGATAAAAAAGAAGTGCTCAAAAAACCCAAATAGGGAGGAAATTGATACCTTATCTTCAATATGGTCACCAATATGTTGTGTCGGTTTCGTCACTTGGGTGAGAAAAACAAGGGAACTTACAAGTCTAGTTGAGCCTGCTAGACAAGACAGAGGTTAGTGTATGAATTAAAAAATACAAGAACATGAAATAAACAAGCAAATAAACTAAAAACAACTAAGGAAATAATACTACAATGCATAAGAAACTTTGAACCAAAATCAATCAACCAAATGATCGAGATTATTCCACCAATGGATAACTATATTAGTTGGAAAAAAATCGTAAATAAAGGAGGACTTATGGATCCCATCTTCCTCCTTGGGAGGGCTCTTGAGTTCCCTATTTGAGAGATATTCTTACAATGAGAAACAAGAAATAAAATGGTGAAGAAATCCAAGCCTATTCCCTCAAGAGGTGAGTGGAATAGCTTATTGAGATGTTGCTAGAATGCTCCAAGAAGAAAAGAGGCTTCTTGAAGGAGAATAGAGGCATCATAACAATACTATGATATTCTTCAATTCTTAGTGCACCCATGGCCTCCTATTATAACATGTCTTTGAGGCAATATCCAACTGGTTCTTAGTGTGGACAAGGGGCCCTTTAGGGAACCCTTAGGTCTTTGACCAGCCCCCCATTCAGATTTAGCTCAGATTTGAGGGTAAAATCAAGTTGGGAGTTGGTCCATAAGTGGGTGAAGGGTCGACAAGAACCATAAATGTGCCATTCATAGGAGTGCATGGATTTTCTCGTACACAGTCGTGCATATGGCGCATTATGTGCTCCATGGGCTTCTTTGTCCCACGCATTGTGTGTGCGCTTCCTTTAGTGATTCATCACATGTCATTTTTTGCCCAGTTGTATAGTTTTTGCCTCTTGGAAATGCATTTTTGGAGCTGCAGGTGAACTAATAGGTGTTTGTAGCTATTGTGTTTATGTAACCATTTGCATGCAATGGTGTAGACAAAATTTTATTGATAACACCAGGGTTTGTCCAAAGTTGTCCAAGAAAAACCCTAAAGCACCGGTATATAAATGATCAATGAAGGCCAAGGAAGGTCTCACCCGAGATGTAGAGAGGATCACAGATACCATAAGGTATTGTGATAGGGATGAAGGTTAAACAAATATAAAGTCACTAGGATTGGCACCCTTGTAGCTCATATATGATAAAATATTAGGAATAAGAATTAAAATGATACACACACATATTCAAATCATACATAACAAGTGCATAATGGATCAGAATTGTCATATCTTTATTACTGGAAGCATTCCATCACAATAGAGATATAAATTGTGCATGAACAATACATATGATAGCCATATATATATATATATATATATATATATATATCTTTACTATATAAATTCTCATATTTACAACATGTTGTGTGTTGGCACGCAGTTGTAAGACCCTAGGTTCAAGTTATCTTAACCAACAAACCCTTCAGACACCGACCCTTTCGGTATCACCTGCATGTAGGTGAAGTCTCACCTGAGGTATCTATGGGGACTGTAGGAACCACATTTCTTTAGTTGTGAGAGAATTTGAGTTAATCAACTTATTCATTAAAACTTATCTATATTATGCATAATATTCAGAGTCTATTTAATTCTTAATTGATTCAGACATACAATTGTAAGGCAATTTATCATATCACTTAGTTATTGAGCTATTTAATGTACTTCACAACATCAACTCATCAATAGAGATAGATATAAACATGCATAATCAAACTAACCATGGATTAGCACATAAACCGGCATTCAACACATACTTTAACCTGGTTCACCAAACCACGGGCTATGCCCATAATTGGTTTCTTCTTTATTATTCTTCCTTAGGAAATAGTCTCAAGCTTATACGCTATGCTACAATGGATATATCATGATAAATCCCCATCTAAACTAGCTTTTGTTGTACAAGATTCATCAATACTTACTCATCAATAGTCTCAGTCTCTTTTCTCACCCTTTACTCATCAGACCGGACCATACAAACTTGAGAGAGAGATAGAGAGACCCACAACCAACTATACTATCCAACCACAAAAACAATAGTATCAATAACCCGTAATATGCCCAACCCATTACACATTTATATAGGATATTAGGGCTCGATACCCTATGACAACGCATTATGAGTCAATGACAATTCTTTGCTCGGGTAGCTTTTTCCTCCTTTTGTGCCTTCTTTCCCTCACTTTATCTTCTTGGTATTCTTGATATTCTTGATTTTATTGATCTTATTGATCTTCTTGATATTATGCTAAGTGTCCTTTTGGTGCACACTTTGACCCTGGCTTCTCCCCTTTCCTCTTTTGTTGTGTGTTTTATCCATACTTAGTATTTTCCTCAAAATTGTATTCAAACTTGCATGTCCAATAGGCCACCAACACTCACTTGTGTGTTGTCCCGACACACTCAGGCCTATTGCATAACTCTTTTCCACACCTCCATCAAATTTGGGAAGCTATCCCCATTTGTCTGTACCTCTTTCATGACTTCTGATTCCTTACTCAAAATTTCCTCCATGGTCTGTGCAGTCAAATCCGTGATCTTCTCCTGAGTGTCTTGCACTTCTTGTTTTGTTGTGCCTTGCATAGTGGCCAACTCATCTTGCTTCTGTGTATTTTTTTCTTAATTGGTGTAGTTTCATCCCTTTGTGCGACAATCACTACTTCTTCCCAGTCTCTTATTCCTTTAAACTCTGTAATTTTTTATATTTTTATCATTTTGTTTTTATACTTTTTTTATTTCCTTTTCCTACTATAGTACACTACTAATTTACATGTCTTCTTCCACAGATCACATTATTGTGCAAATTTATGGCCCTCTTTATAGGGTTCCAACCAACTTACATTCACCATTCCTCCCACGAGTTCTCCATTCAATGTTTCCAATTGCACATCACCTGTTTCCATCACCTACTTAATAACATATGGGACTAACCAATGCATTTAGAACTTTCCAGGATGCTACATAAAATTGTTGTCATATAAAAATACTAATTCTCTGACTTTGAATTTTTTCTGCTTAATATGTTGATCATGCCATGCTTTTTCTTTGGCATTTTGAACTTGGTGGTGGAAGCCTACGACAAATCTATCCTCCTCGAGATGTAATAATTGTGACACTCTCTCCTCTATTGCATTATTTTCCGAAATATCAGTGATAATTGCAATGCATAGACTTGGCACAGTAAAATCCATTGGCATGACTGCTTCTTGTCCATAGACCAATATAAAAGGTGTATGTCCTGTCAATTTTCTGCGTGTAGTACTATATTCCCATAATACTACGGGAACCCTTGAGTCCCAATCATATATTTCTACGTTATAGATATTTGTTAGCGCATTCTCTAGGATTTTATTAAATTATTCTAATGTTCCATTGGCCCAAGGGTGATATGGCATGCTCCTATGATCATGGATTTGAAATTCTTTTGTCATTGTTTCAATTGTCTTATTGATGAGGTGTGTCCCTTGGTCACTCAAAAAAATCGTAGACATCCAAATCTTGTCACTACATTCTCGAATAGAAAGTGCACAACAGTCTCTACGCTACAATTTTTAACTGGTGTTGCTTCTTCCCATCTGGTCAAATATTTTGTCGCAATAACGGTATACCTATCCCTTGATCTTCTTATCGCTAGATTGATTGGAACAATAAAGTCTATTGCCCATTTATCAAAATATTGTAGTGTAAATTGTGGATTCAAATGCATCTCATCCCTTTTGGATGGCTTTCCTACCCTTTTACAAGCATCACATGTTTGACAATACTCTTTGGCATCCTTGTGAAGTGTTTTCCATGAGAACCCTATGCACAAAATATTTTGCATTGTTTCTTTTCCTGCATAATGTCCTCCTTCTATTTTGGTATGCGCTTCTTCAAGTATCATTGGCCTTTCATGCTCTACTACACATCATCGTAATATCTCATCGACACCTAAACTATATAAGCTTCCTGCAATTAGCTGGTATTCCGCTTCCTTTACCACCAGTTTCTTCTTCTGTGCCACTGTCATGTTCGATGGAGCTGTCCCTATACTTAGAAAATGCACAATCTATGAAAATTAGTCATCCACCATTTTAACCAAAAATAGTTATGCATCTAGTAAACTGTCATCTATATTTTCTGCATATTCCCCTGATAATATGCATGATAAGTGATATATTCCTTCATTCAACTTTCCTAGTTTTACAACAACTTCAAAGTCATATTCTTTGAATAGCAACAACCATATGCATATTCTCCCCCCCAAAACTGGCTTGTTCACTAAGAATTAGCACAAAATGGTCTGTGTACATCTTAAAATGTGAACCCAACAAGTAATGTCTAGACTTCTGCAGCGCATATACCATCACAAGTCCTTTCCTTTCTGTCATGGTATAATTCTTTTTTGTTGTCCACAACTTCCTAATTGTGAAGGAAATTGAATGGTCTATGTATCCTAGTCCTGATTGGGATAATATTGCACCTAAATCAATGGAAAAGGAATCCACATGAACATGGAACTCCTTTTTCCAGTCTAGGAATATCAAAATCGACGTAGTTACTAGCTTTTGTTTCAATGTATCTATCCCTTTCCGACAGTCGTCATTCCACTACAATGTTTCTTCTTTTTTCAACAACTTCTCCGTTGATGTTGTAATTTGTGCATATCCCTTGATAAACTTCCAGTAATATCCTGTGTGACCCAGTATTTCTCTCAACTTTCTAACTGATGTGGGTGGTTGTAAATATAGAATTACTACAATCTTCGTGGGATCCATTATTAAGCCCTATTTACATACCACATGTCCCAAAAAAATCCCAAATGATGCACAAAAAATACATTTCTTCGAATTTAGTGAAACATGACATTCTCTACAACTATCCAACATCAATATTTTTAATTTGATGTGATCCATTAATAGAATAAACACAACCCAATAATCTAGGTATACTTCCAAGAACTTATGAATAAATTCCTTAAAGACTACAACAACTACTCTTGAAAACATTACAGGTGTGTTCGTTAATCCAAAAGGCACTATTATCTACTAGTAACATCCCCATTTCATCGCAAAGGTAGTTGTGTTCCTATCTTCTTATGAAATTTTAATCTGATGATAGCCTAAGAAAACATCTATAAAAGAATAGGCCTCTCGCCCCCCTACATTCTCTAGTACTTCATTTGTGAATGGTTTCAGAAATGGGTCATGTAGGCATGCATCATTAAACATACTTAGATCCACGTAGATCTTAATCCCTCCTGTTTTATTGTCCTATACCACCATTGGACTTATCCATTCTGACTCCTCAACTAGTTCAATGATTCTTTCTTTTATCATGTGGTCTATTTCTTCCTTTACCTTCTCTTTGTATTTTGGATTCTATATTTAAGGTCTTTGTATTATTGGTTTAGTGCCTATTTTCAACAGGATTTTCATCTATACTAACTCACCAACTCACCAACAATCCATTTCATCTCTAAAAATGTAGTTAGGAATAGGTCTTGATATTTACGTAGTAAATGTGCAATCTTTTCTATGGTTTCATCACTCCATTAATCTCGTAGCTACGCAAAATTTGGTTTGTCCTCTGTCCCAATATTCATTTTCCACGTATTTAGTGGTGTCTCATATGCTGTGGATTCAAGCTCAAGACATTTTACAATGTGTTCTCCCTCTATTTCAAGTACTTGTACATTTCAGGGATCTTCCTCATCCTGAGATTATTGTGCAACATTGTAAATTTCCAGTAATTGGTGGATTGTCATAGAAGTGTTACACAAACTACATACATATATTACCTTCATTAACTCTTCTGCTGAGAAAGTTTTGTTTCTAATATCCTCTAGCGCTACATATATTAATGGATATTCATTCTCAAAGGTAAATGTTACCTTAAACCTTTTATTCATGTAGTCCTAGTCTGCGGTATCTCTGCGCATCTCTAGTTCCAAGTACCAGTTCTTTGGAATAGTATCCAATGTATGTATGAACCTATGCATCCATTCTTTCTTCGATGTCAAGATTCGTATCTTTTCACACTGTGCGACATGATCTATTGAATTTCCTTCCCCATTATATTCCTGCGTAATATATTCCACATCGGTACGGAATCTAACTTGTATCAATATTTTACACTGTTTCTAGTCTTCTATGCCTTATTTATGCATATCCCACCATATGGCTGGGGTGGCCTTTAAAATAACATATAATGCCAAAAATATTTGTAGTTCAGGTATTTGTAACTCAAACTTCTATACAAACGTTTCTATATCAGTTAATCCATCAAACTTGGGTGAATCACATAACTCCATTTCAATCTAGCACAATGATCGAGTAATGTGGGCACACCACCTTGTTGATACTTCATGCATCCTTTGCTATCGATGTTCCAATCCTTCCTCTGAGTCTGATGCACATGTTCTAATGATCCTCCAACTTTGTGTACCATCTGTAGTAGTGTTAACATAGTCATCCATTTGTGCAATCATGTGATACAAGTTGTCAATTTCATCCGCTTTTTCTATTTCAATGTACCTCTTACCTTTTCTTTCGAATCCAATGGGGAAGTAACCTTCAAGTCCCCTACTACGGAGGTCATTTACCTCCTCTTAAAGTTAATGATTTCCTGGTTTTAGAGGGCCCACTCTAATCCCATTAACACTGGATATGGTTGGATATCATCCATGATCTCAATAACTTCAAAATATGTTGTATTTCACACTCCATCTATATTCACAAGTATCCATGTCAATCGGCTAATTGGTACTATCTTGTGTTGATTTGCTAATCTTAACTAGACGGGTGACCAGATTAACTTGGGATTCCCCATCATTTCCTAGGTTTGTTTTGGAAACGCATTTACATCAAAACCCAAGTATAAAATAACGATATCCACGTCATATTCCCCAATTTGTGCAATTAATATGAATTCTCAATTGGTTATTTTCTTGCACAGTACCTTATTCACTACCTTATGTACGATAGGAATTGTCCTTTCTTGTGTGCAACGGTTAATCATGTTACATAAAGTATTGAATGCATTTTCATCCTTCATCATTTCTAAATAAATATTCAACAACTCTCCCAAAGTATTTTCTTTGTTTAGTGGCCCTCTTGGTATGGCATGATCATACATTGCAGGCATCCCACCCATAGGTGGCACAAATGATGTTGATGCTACCAAATTCGGTCCCAATATCTCCTTTCTTGTCTTCTTATAGGTCTCCTTTTCTTGTTGTGGGTCGAACATCGGTAAATTCCCTACAACATTCTTTACCCATTTCTCAGCTTACCTTGTCCCATTGGTCATATCAATCCTTGTTTTATCTCCTCCGCATGTAAAAAATGCTATTTTGAGTCCTTCATCTTGTATCTCTGATGATATCTTTTGAACATTTTGATTCGGGTTCTAGTTTTGATTCCTTCTTACCTACCACTTTGCCAATAATTGAGGATAGTCTTATGTTGCATGCTCCAATGCTCGACAATATGTGCATGTTGTGCATGGGTTTTTGAAATCATGAGCTAACTATCCCAGTTGGTTACAATTATAACATACTATTGGGCCTCTTCCTGTTTTGAAATTTTCTCTTCCTCGAGCTTTGCCAAATCCTCCTCGGTTTCCTTGGTTAAATACACTTTAGTTATTATACTGACCTCCTTCTGTCGCAACATTTTCCTCTTGAATTATGTAAATGTTTGAAGTGTTCTCCCTCATCAAATCAAATGTGTGACAATCCTTATATTATTTTTCTACTGACTTACAAAATGTGCAGAATAAATTTCTTGGCATACTCTAGTATTCTATATAAATGGAAAATCATGTGGATTATGTCACCATTTCTTACATATATCACAATATCTTCCTCCTGGTAATGGATTCAGTTCTTTGGCTTCCATGTACTACGCAAAGGCCGAGAATTCATCTTTATGGTGACCTTTAGTCCTACACTAAGTACACCAAATTTGTTCATGCTTCTCCTTCCCCTTTGTAATCTCTACTAATTTAATAGTCAAGGTAGCCAATTGTGTTGGAACATGCACCATCGTGTACCGCGATAAACCATTCCTTGTGTTTTTGGTTAGGGATTTGGAATTTTAACCTACCCATCACATCCTTAAATCTCTGATCAAATTCTCATACTGATTCAATCTGCACTAGTATGATTTCTTTTAACTATGTAACGTACTGTGACTCAGATTTTGGTTTCTTGAATTCTTTCAACATTGTTTATGTAATTTCCGCTAAGGTTCTCTCTTGGCCTATTGGCGTAGTAATCTACAACTTTATATACCATACTAGTGCGTGGCCTCATAACGTTGTTTCCAACTATGCAATATTCATAGCCTCATATTGGACATTCCTCGTAGCCCAAATGGTCTCACAGACAAAGAGATGTTATTCATGGTCCTTTGACCCAATTCCCCAAAACTCAAGTAGTTTCAGTGTATTATCCACTCCTTCCATGTTTTTGTGTGTATTCCTTCCCCTTGGTGATATTGGATGACTTTGGTTCAACATGTTGTTTCCAAATCTATGAATATTACTCTTCTTCTAGGGATTTTAACAAGTCTTTGAATGTGGTTTTAGATCTTTTTGGCACGCATGGGATGTCGATTTGATGCAGGATTCAACCTGAATAGGACTTATTGGTTCTTCTATAATAGGATTGTGGTGAGGATCCTACTCTTCTCTTTCTATACAATTTAGTTATACAATATGGACATATGTTCAAGGTTCTTTGTACTCACTACACTTCTCTCTCTTCTCATCCTCAGTCTTCAACTTCTTGTACCTTATTCCACTATGCAATACCCCAAATTTGTGTTCTCCTTCTGATATTCCTTCATCATTTTTCTGCATGCACATTCCTCTCCTTCCTTATTCATTTCTTCTCTCATACGTTTAGACCATATCCTAGCCAATCCCAATTCCCATATGTGTGCGAAGTCCTTTAGATATCAAAATCCATAATAATCATGCATTTATTGCGCAACAACATCTATATCCACATACTCAATTCTTTCATGAACCTACCACACTGGCCTTCTTATGATTGTCTGCAATCGATTGTGAATTTTGTAATATATCCCCCCAATATATTTTCCAGTCAAAAATAAACTGTGCGGGAAGTCCAATTACTTACATAATTCAATTGTCTTACAAAATTAGGAGTCCAAATCCTTGGTGAAGTCGACAGATATCTTCCAATATTCTCCACTAATATTTCCAACCATTTAGTCAAGATAATCATAAATTTGCCAAAGAATATATCATGCATATCGGTAAACAAATATATTTTCATCCATTATTCATCCTTCATCTAAGGGTTTCTATTCTCTTTTCGAGGAAATTCGCATTCATTTCATTCTATCCATTATGATATTTCTTTCTTAGTTAGCCTCCAAAGTATTCGCTCAACTACAGATTCTAGGTCTTGGCAACAAAACCATTTGTTGGTGCGCAAGTGTAACACCCTAGGTTCAAGTTATTTTAACCAACAAACCATTCAGACACCATCGATTTTTGCATCACCTGCATGTAGGAGAAGTCTCACCCGAGGTATCTATGGGGACTGTAGGAACCAATTTTCTGCAGTTGTGAGAGAATGTGAGTCAATCATATTCATCACAACCTATTTGTATTGTGAACAATATTCAGATTTTATTTAATTCTTACTTGATTCATACATACAATTGTAATGCTATTTACCATATCACTTAGTTATTGAGCCATTTAATCTACTTCACAACATCAACTCATCAACGTAGCTAGATCTAACCATGCATAATCAAAGTAACCATGAATAAGCACATAAAGAGACATTCAACACATAATTTAATGTGGTTCACAAAACCCTAGGCTACATCCACAATTGGTTGCTTCTTTATTAATCTTCTTTAGGAAATAGTCTCAAACTTGCACACTGCGCTACCATGGATACATCATGATCAATACCCATCCCAGATTCCTCGCCTTAATATTTGCATGAGGCCACTTATCTAAAAGGATTTTTTCATATGCTTTATTAGAAAGTGACATCATCTTAGTAGATTCATGTGATTCCCACCACATGGACACATCTTCATTGAATCCATAGGTTAACAAAAACTTTCAAACCTTTTTCCATATTGAATTTTTAGATTCTATGAATTCTTCAATACTAGGACCATCATATTTTCCAATAAAAAATATCTTTCATGCGATAACCCAAAAGGAAAACTAGTGTTTATAAAAATAACTTACTTTTCAATTGAGTACCTTGAGGCTATTGCATCTATACTTCTATGATTGGCTATTATGACCACAATTACGAAATTCCACAGTCAATATGCATCTAATGGAATTGGTTTCAATAAAAGATGAGGACTCTAGAAAAATATATGTGATCTACAAGTCACACGACCGTCCATGGAAAAACACTGAAAATTGTTGATTTTAAAATGCCAACAACTTCACTTCTTGGACTTCATTTCAAACAATTTTTTTTTTTGAAACTAGGTATTTTTCTGATACAAATTCAAAAATAAAATTGGTTTCTATAGATTCAACACATAAAGTTTTAAAATTTAATATGAAGAGTTCCACCCCCTTTTCTCCCTTGAAAAAATGTTCAAAAATAAGAAAAACATTCCTCCTTTCTTTGGCAAAAGAAAGAGATCTGATACCAAATGTTATGTTCTTCATATATGAAAAAAATATAGAAGACAAACCCTTTATTTCGATAATAAACCAAATGTGTCACATAAAATAATCAACACAAAAATGAGATAAAACCCTTGAGGTAGGGCGACACCATATATTAATCCTTATGGAAGGATAACACTCCTCAATAACTACTTGATACATTCACAATATTCTTCACTATGCTCATTACATTGCTTATACTTCCTTTTATACTACTATATACCTTCTAAGAACATTCTAGAGAAGGATTCTTCTAGTAATCATTCTTACTTTTATTGTGTTCACACTATTACATAGGTTTTATTTACTAGTAATGGCCTCCATATAGCTATCTAAATATTATTATTCCCCTTAGGTATCTCCCTAGATACCCCATATTACCTTCCTAAGTATACTACATTCCATCCCCCTTCACATGCTCAGCCCTTGAAACATGGGAAAAAACCATACAATATGATTAACTAAGAAATGTAGTCAGTTGGTACCAAGCACGAGCCTCCATCCATCCTAGTGATATGTGAACCTAGAGTCCAACTATTGCATTGCCACCTTGATTTGGAATATGATTTCTCCTTTTTGTGCTATGATGTCTCCATGAATTGTTGTTATTAAACCACGTGTCTCTTAATTTCTTGCCTTTTGGGTTCCATGTTGTTCCATAAAATGTTTTTTGATGCTCGTGCTTTTGCCTTGATGACTATTGTTTCTTCAAGTGCTGTGGATGGCGATATAAAACAACCTTAGCTCTCAATTTTTCTTACTTTAACTCTTCATCATGTGGTTCCTTATCTTATTCTTTATTATCTTTGTTAAGTACATATACCAGATCTACAGATATACTTCAATAATACCAAAAATAAACCATAAACCATTCACCATAACATGAACACAAGAAATAGAGAAAACCCTTGAGGTAGGGTAACACCATATATTAATTCTTAAGGAAGGATAAAACTCCTCAAGCAATCCTTGTTTGTACAATCACAATATTCTTCACTATGTTTCATTACATTGCCTACACTTCTTTATATAGCTCTCCCTATCTCCTAGGAACCTTCCATAGAGCCTTCTCACATTTATTACATCCAACTACCATAGTGGTCCTTTATTAATATAGTGGACCTAGTCCACCTTACATTGAATGACCACATTCTCATATATTAATTGACTTCCACTAATAGCACATAACTACATTCCCATTGGGTACCTCCCTAGGTACCCCATATTACCTCCCTATGTATACTACATTCCATCCCCCTTCACATGTTTTGTCCTCGAAACATGAGAAGAAACCATACAATATGACCGACTAAGCAATGTAGCCAACTTGTACCAAGTATGACCATCCATCCATCCCAATGGAAGTCGAACATGATGTCTATCTTCTACCTTTCCACCCTTATCTTTCTTTGCATCATGTCGGGGTTTCCATAGGATTGTTTCTGTAGCTTGAGCTCTTCTCGTAGTGCTGGTAGTCCTCCATGCACCTCTTGATCGGTTTCCTGTCTGGTGCCCTGCTGGTGCCCTGCTGGTGCATAAATGTGTTCATGCACATGCCCTTTCCTTGATGACTTTTGCATCGCTATATGATGTGGATGGAGATATAAAACAACTGTAGGAATTTGTTCTTTTTTCTTCAAATCTGCAACACTTTGTGCCTTTGATTCAATGACCTCCTTAGCTTCATGATTATGTCCTTCTTGTAGTTTTGCTTCATCTCCTTCTGTAGACTCTGCCTCTGATTCAACTTCAGACTGGGCAATAACTTCTTTGCTAGCCTCCATGGGTTCATCTTTCTTACTAAGAGACACATCCTGCAATGTGATTTTCTTTTTCTTGTACCACAACTTTAAAAACTTCTTTTGCACATTAATATTAATGGTACCCACTGATTCTATCCAAGGATATCCCAAAACAATATCCACTTCATCCATATCCATAGCATAAAAATCTGAATGCAGCACATATTTATCCATGTTAATCTTCAAATCTTTAAAAATTTGAAAATTTTCACCCTCAACATGTGTGCTTTGAATATTCTTTATTGGAACTTGCAATCTATTAACCAACTAAACATTGATAAAATTATGCATGCAACTAGGGTTAATAGAAACAACGATATTTTCTTTATGAATACAACCATGAACCT
>ML794531.1:44851-74471 GCA_009831015.1 Picea engelmannii
ACCAAATGTGAGGTGGATTCTCACACTTAATTAATTTATTTTCCATGAATATTAATAATAATTCATGTGCACTTAATTCTCACACTTAATCAATTTATTTTCCATGAATATTAATAATAATTCATGTGTACTTGGTATTTTGGCGTTCATGTAATATATCCCTCCTCCACATTGACTAGGGATTATGACATAGGTTATTCCATGGTGTCAAGGTGTATGAGGCACTTATATGACACTTTACGACACTTAGGGCGAGGTACCTAGGTGTGCAAATTTCATGTGTAACAGAATGCCCCCTAAAGTGTGAGGTCAGAAGAGAGAATGATGGACGAAACACTTTACAAATATTTAAAGAAATGGTATAGACATAGAGAACTTGATAGAAGATGCACACAAACATCCAACAAATATTATGACATGTTTCAAACCCAAGGTAGGCATACCTATGCTTAGGTGATAAAGACTTGCAAGATATGGCCGCCATAAAATACACTGCGGATCCATAATTATATTGACAAAAAGGTATAGCCACTGAAGATACACTGTGGATCTATACTCCCATGAACTGAACTGATCGTAGCCACAAAGAATACACAGTGGATCTATGAGATGACAAGACATAGCCACGACCAATACAAAGTGGATCTATGTAACAACATATGTGTCAATGTTCAAGAGAAACTCCATCGCAACCTGGGAAAAGTACATATCAGAGTGATCACTCAACCTAGGGTATTCTTACTGATCCCGATGTAGTGCGAATCTAACCATGTGAATAGATGTCCTGATGTTGAACATGGAAGAAACCACTTGATTACTGGTCAATGATGTAAACCGTTAACAAGCGTGAGGGAGATCACCATTGATGTCAATGATTCCCAAGGTATTATAGTACATTCCAACAAATTTGAATGGATGAGATGAAGTTGAACATCCATGGAATCATCTGATCAGAGGTCAATGATGTAAACCCACTGTCGAATGTGAGGAGGCCTGCCATTGAGGCATGTAGGTCCCAAAGAACTGACTGGTTTCTAAGTCTAGTTCCTGGATAATGTGTTGAAGTCGACAGTAACAAACTCATCGAAGGAGGGCCTTGATGTATCCCCCATCAAAGAAACAAATTAGACACAGAGATGTAATTGGTAGATCAAATGAACATGGACTGACATGGGTATTAAAACAAGATATTTGTGATGGCCGACTCTCAAGGTAGATACTTCCCTTGAACACTGAGGCATAACAAGATAAACATGACATGGACCAAAACACGATGATGCAGTGGATACTGTGACTTTCGTCGGGTGACCCAAAGGAGTAATAAAAACTCAGAGGATTGGTCCAGTGCAGAGGTTCAATGGATTAATATGAGAGTAATGAGAAAGTGTCGTGTTCAAGGGTGACTCTAAGAGTTACAAAAAAATGGTAATTTTCTCAAAAACTGCTTGGCTTGCTTCCTTCAATTTTTTCCCCCATTTTTGTGGTGGGAAATCCCCCTACGGACTAGCACTTAGGGTTATATTATGCATGCAAATAAGACTGAAAGAATCCTAATTTCTACCATCATCCCAGACTTAATCCCGATTTCTTTTAAGAAAATATATGGTTAAATGAACATACCTTGTTCTGGATGTTCGATGTCAATCCTTCTTCACACTTGATCACTTGCTAGCAGCTATCCTCCCAATACTGAACTGTGTACAAAACAAGAAACAAACTCTACATGCATTTGTTCTACAGATTAATGGGTTAGAGATTCAAACATATATTCACTAAACTTATGAAGAACTCATATAGTGGGACGGGAAAATCATTTCTTTATTAGTAACTTTAATGAATCAACTTACAATGTTGAGACCAGCCACTGCTCCACAAACCTGATCCTGGGCTCCTCTTCAAATGTCCTCCAACTTTTTTGCTTTGTATCTCTCTTTGCACAAGGATGGCTAAAGGGTTGGGACAATGGGAATGTGCAATTGGGTAGGGTTTCTTTACTCTTATTCTCCTCTTCCAAATGGGACCCCTAACCCTTCTTTTATAGGCTAGAAGAAGCTAGGTATTTGGATGAATCCTCGGCCATGCATGGCTGGGAGTTTCAGTTAACTCACCCAAAGCTCTATGTTCCATCGACAACTTTCCTTTTTTCATGCTTTTGTAGGTACATGCGGGTTGTTTTGGGGCAGCTAGCGTGTACACGTGTGCAGTAATGAAGTAGGGCACATGGGCCCTTGTAAAAGAGGTTTTTTAAAGAGTTGTTCAGCAGTGCTTTGGCAAAGAAGGGATCTGAGATGGTCTGATGCCAAGTAAGCATGTATGGTGCAAATTAGGGTTATAACAGATGCCCCCTAATGTGTGAGGTCAGAAGAGCATCTGATGGATGAAATACATTACCAATCTTTACTGATGTGTCGAGCAAGTGAGCCAGGGACTAGGAACCGGGAGGCGTCATCTACAGAATAAAAATTGTCTCACCAAGGCGGGCATACCCATGCTCGGGATAGAATAGAATCATGGCTACCAATCAAATACACTGTATATCCATGTCAAATAACTATATAAAGGGTAGCCATGGACAATACACAACAGAGCTACATCTTGAAATCAAAAAGATATACATATAAAGTATCCATATTCTAGAAGTTGATACGGCCTGATGGCTGGAGATGAGGTCTTCAGAGCTCGAGCAACAACTTCAAAATCTTCAAAACTTGGGTAGGAGTTTAATATGAGTGTACGACTTCACTACCCAGAGGTCTTCGACGACTCGTCGGTCATGGACTAGAGAATCTTGATGATCAGACTGAAGGCTTCATTGATTTCGAACAAAGACTTGATTGGACGTTTAGGATGGCTAGGTATGAGGGCAAGAGACAAATTGCAGAGGGGATAACTCAGGCTTGGTAGACACTTCCCTTGGACAATGGCACGACAAATGATGAGACTTAGGCAACATGGAATTAATCATAGGTTTACGAAGCAGGAGGCAACACAAACTCTCCATATGTTTGGAAGAATAACCAAACGGAGGAGGACACAACTCTATGTAGTGAGAACAACTTCCTAAGGTCATATTACATCCCATAGTTTGATGAACAAACAGACAGATGTGCTTTATCCAAGGGTGACTCATTATGCTGCCAATAAAGAAAATACTTTTCCCTTCCTCTTTTTGGGGTATATTTGATTTTTTTTGTCTTTTTCAATAATTTTGGAAAAATGAATAAAGGGATGTTATGTTACAATGGAGGAACGAGTGTTACAAACATACAAGTTCAAAGCGCAAGGACAAGACTGATATTCAGATTAATGTTACTTGGAAAAAATCCTCCAGGGGCCAAGGGTGTTAAGGCCCAAAAGAAAAGTGCTACAAGGCTGGCATATAAGGTATGGGAATGTGGTTAACAGAATAGACAATGGTAACGTCCTTCGATGTAAGTTTAACGAGCCCAGAGAAGGTGAGCTCGATGGTTTTTCATATTTAGAGATTCTGAAAAAACATAAAAGGAGACTCTATTAGGGTACCTTTTTCGAGGATAGTCTAGTCAGTTCAAAAAAGGGATAAACTAGCACTGACAAGACGTCTATTCAAAACCATTTTAACAAGTGTGAGAAAGACAAGATCACTCAACCATTTTTTCATTTTTAAGGAGATTGAAAAAAGCTTAACTATGGACTCCATTAGGAATGTTCTTTTGGACCAGTTTAATGAGTGTGAAAGAATAAGGTCACTCGACAATCTTTTCAATTTTAGGGAGTCTGAAAAGAGCTTAACTATGGACTCCATAGGGCTTCCCTTTTTGTAAATTTAGTCCCCCGGGCCCGAAAAAGGGTTAAAATGATACCTGGGAGTACTCTTCTAGAGAACTAAAGTTCCATAGAGTATACCTTTATTCGTATAGTTGACCGTCTAGACCGAAAAAGGGGTAAACTACTGTCGAACAGACGTGACTTCAAATTTCAGTTTAACGAGCATGAAAGGCCACAAGATTGCTCGTCAATCTTTTCATGTTTAGAGGGTCTGAAAACGGCTTAAAATAATACTCGTAGAGGTTACTTTTCTCAGTTAATCTGGACGAGATCAAAAATCATAAATGCAGTCTCACCGGATGTTGCTTTCAGATCTCAAAGTGAGCTTGAAAAACAACAAAGTTAGCTCATGATTTACACTTTGTGGGTCGATGTCAGGTATCTCCTCAGGGGAGCAGTATGCTCCGACGAAAAGATTGTCTACGACACCATGGGTTCTGGAGATATTTATCGATATGGTTTCAGCGATGGTTGCCATATTATCCTCAGCTTAGACCTCATGTGTAGCTAAGGGATTAATAGGACAAGACCTATCTCCTGTCATAGTCAAAGTGAATTCCCCTGCTTTGATTCTGCTTAACTCTGGGAGGAAGTATGATCTATGATGAAGATCACCCAAGGGTTTGTCCAAACTAGTCATTGCTTCATTTACTTCTTTGTCAGAGGGAAAGACTAAGTCTAATGAATCAGTGTCAGCAAGAGAAACTTGAGCCCAAATAGGCTCTAGAAGTGGCTCAAACTCTTGTGCATGAGTTGGATCTGTGTTTGCCGAACCTTGTTGGACTAAAGAGTATGCTACTTTAACTGCAGACAAGGGCATGGACATGCCCGGGTGCCCTGTCCCATCCATCGTGGCCGATGGGGAAGGAAGTATCCATGGATCATTGAAGTAAGTCATGCAGAAAGATGAAACTTGAAAAATCTCAACCTTATGGTGATTGGATATAAACTTGATATCGCCTTGAGGGGGAGGGTAATCGAAGGTACCCATCAAAGATGGGCACAAACCAACCCCTACGTTGACGACACCTGGTTGAGGATTATAAATCATCGGGACCATGGATGCCCCAAATGAAGGGTTAGGTCTGGAGAAAGACAATTGATCGATGGTCACTATCTGGCCCTCGTGTGTGAAAAACAAGACCTAGAAAACTGTAGCAACCACAGCTTGCATGGAATAATTCCAACTCCTTCCTAACAAGAGGTTATAGTCGAGGGGTGCATCGACTACCTCTACCTCGACACACATGGTATTCCCTCCTAAATGCATGGGGAAAGAGGGAATGATGCCATGTGGTCAGAATGAATGATCGTCGAAAGAAGTGAGGAGAGTAGGTGACAGAGACAAAATAGGTTGGACAATAGCCTTCCAACATGCCAACGACATAATGCATGTCGAGGCTCCCTCATCAACCACCGTACGAAAGATATTTCAAGTAAATATTTTTGTGGGATAAGCCAGTACTATTTGAAACACTACTTGGTAAGGCAGATGAGGTTTTAGGTAGATTCTAAAGTGGTTAACAAGGCTTTCCTCTGGGAAGGGCAGCTTTGGAGGACCTCCAAGCGGACATCACACAAGGGGTTTGTGATAAATCTTCCACCACAGAATAGTTCTTGGTGGCCCTTGCGTTGGGGTTGTGAAAAGAGTTTTTGAACATGCCTTTGGGGATGCATGTTATTGTTTCGCCCAACGTCTTCTCAATATGTAGAGGAAGAGATGGGAGTTCGACTTCTTTTCCCTTCTTATAAGTTCTTGGTTTACTATAGTTATGCACTCTATTCGATATAAAAGCATTACCCTTCACCATATATACATTCACAGATGCGGGGTTGTTCAAAGACAGAGAGGGTCCCTGGCTACCCCCTTCCATGCTTGCAGAGGCTTGGGTTAGATTTTTCCCATGTTGAAATGGATTGGTTAACATAACAGGTTGTTGTCGCGTCACAAAATTTTGGGATTCTGCAAGCTGAGGACATAGATGGGTCAGGTGGTCTTCCGTGCATAAGTTGTATGGATACCTCTCCTTCTGTTTCTCAGTGTTTTCCCCACCAGCATTATCGGTAGGTTTATTATCCCCCTTACCCTTCTTTCGTTGTTTTTTCTTTCCTTCAGGCTACTAGGTGGCCTTTGGATTAGTCAGTTGCATTGTGTGTACATCTGACATTTTGATAGGGGGAGTAGACAAAGTAGTATTTTGGTTGGTCATTGTGTGTTGTATAGACAACTGTTGCAACTACTTCGTCAATTGCTCAACAGGATTTGTTTGTGCTGAACCAACAATACCATCGGCATGTGGTCCATCTCTCTGTCTGGTGTTATCAATTATTGAGCGTGGCGCATCTAGAAAGATGTCGTATAATAAACCAGACAGAGAATATATTAGCTCAAGTTGTTGAGCTCTCATGATGGCATCTTCTTCGGAAAATACTCCCGACGTCGTGACGTCTTTCGACAACTGTGGGACCAAAGACTGAAGGAACCACTCGAGAAGGAATGATGGTGGGACTGGTACCTTAATTAAATTCTTTCGGCGTCTCCATTCTCGGATGTGATCAGAGATATGGTCCACTTTTGTTTATGAGAAATTGGCCAGCAATTCGGTGCCAGCGTCGTATCTCACAGGTAACTGAAAATGGTTAAGGAAATCCATCTCCAATTCGTCGAAGGAAGAGTATCTTGAGTGATCGAGCTCAATGTACCATTTCATGGCACTCCCAATGAGAGTACATTGAAACAATCACAATTGTACAGAGTCATCTTTCAACGAGTTAGATGAGAACCAAAGATGGAAGGTAGTCACATGATCTCCTGGATCTTCGTTAGGATTGGCTTCGAACTTTAGGATGTCCGAAGGAAAGTTTGTCGACATAGAAGGCCAACACGGATCGTGACAGTTAGGGTCATTCAACAACCTTGTCAATTCTGGCAAATGCAAGGTTGCCAGGAAGGGTAGTTTGGGTTGTTGGTGATAACTTGGGAAAAAGGGGCCTGGAGTTTGACTGGCACTCGATTGCCAGGAAAAGTTTGGTTGCTGACCTGGGTTCTAGTAAAAACCATGGCCATATCCAACGTATGGATTTTGCATGTGAGGAGACATCATCAAGTGATTTCCAAAATAGGACATAGATGGTTGGGCATGCATTACATTTGAAAGACTTTGGGAAGGATTGCCTCATGTCGGTCCCGTGGGGATAGGCATAGTGCTTTGTCTGGGGTTCCATTGATTGTGAAAATAATTACCCCAGATCGACATTCCTGACGAGGGAATAGATCCCTGCCAAGAATTCCAAGGCCCTGATGCGAAAGAAGTCCTTGGGTGTTCCCCCTATGCAGGAATAGTACCCTGCATAGGAATAGGTTGTCCGAAACTAGGGTTTCCCCTAGTTGGGAAAGTAGCTGACAAGAAGCTGTTGTTACCAAATGCATTGAACAAATAAAATGGTGTCGAACTTACGGGCATATTATGTGAAGGTGGTCCTTGAATCCCCTCTCCAAGTAAACTATGGTGTGCAGGTGGCCTGACGGATTGTTGATGCGTGCCACCAAGTGAAGTGGATGAAGGAGGTATATGACCTACCCCGTAAGGGAAATAATTAAAAGGAGAAGGAGTACCCCCCATGTGTCCTTGTACAGGAGCGTTAGAGTTCCCTGCCCCCAGACTTAAATTCTGTGAAGTGGAGTAGGAAAGTACAGGACTTGTACCTAAACTAGGCATCTTGTATGAGAACGAAGGGCCTATCGCACTTGGTGTGAAAGGGGTTGTGGCCACCGTCAAAGATGGGATCGGACCACTGTGCAATGTAGAGGTGGTCGAGACCATAGTGGATCAGACCTGTGATGGTGGGTTAGGAGGTGGAAACTCTCCTGTCGTGACAACCGTAGTGGGAATTGAAGAATTCCCAGAAGGAGTAACAACATTTGTTTCCATTGTTGCGTGTGACACCGTCTGACACTCGTAAGGATAAATCAGTACAATGGTGGTTCCAGAAAGATCAGTGGTGGAGGTTTCAACCAGAACAAAATCTTTTGCTCCAAGGTCTAAAATGGTCGATTCCTCTAAATGTTGGTCGAGCACAATTTCTTATGACCCGGTCGCTTTAAAAGACCCTTGTTGGTCTAGTTTTAGCCTTAGTGGTGGACGGGGTGTCTCTAGTGTAACCGGCGGCAGACCAAGAAGCCTTTGTGAATGGCGAAGATCATTATCCTCCACAGTGTGAGAAGATCAAAGACACTCTAGGGTAGTCTAACTATTCAAAGACAACACACACTAAAAAATTCCCTATAAGATAAGACAGGCAAACACTAAATTAATTGGAAGAACAGTTACAACAACCAACACTAGAGCAACTTACAGGTGCAAGTGAAACTAAAAAATAGAAGAACCCTTCAGGTATACTCTGCAAATAATGGCCCAATGTCTGTCTTAGGTACCACACTATACCCCCTCAGTCACCTATGTATGTCCCTAAAAAATATAGGCAACTAGGTTGCCAATGCGTGAACAGTCACCAGGAAGGTACAGTCGAAAGTTGGGTAGACCACAATGAACAGGATATTGAGCTCGAAACCTACCAAGGGTATTGAGAGAAAGTGGTCCAAAAGACAACTGAGTACCTCGAATGGATTTGTAACCCACAAATATACGTGGAAAATGCAATCGATGGAATACCAAGACAAGCCCTCTATATGTGTTCTCAACTACGATTGGTCCAGCTTTGGAGGGGTTATCTCCACTACCTTTCTGCATGTGACCTTGTGTTTATGCCCTGTGTTAGAGGGGGGTCCCAGATAAATTTCACGATACTGGACTTGGACACTCCCTAACTTAGACTCCAATGTTTGATTTTAATGGCCTTGAAGAGTTTCCTATCCAACATAATCCAAGGCCCTAATCTTGAACTAGTTGGTTAACCCTACAAACATAAAAGTCTAATGAATTTTAGATTTTAGCGTTAATTTTATGGCTTATATTATTTCAAGGGGTATGAAAGTGAAACTAGTGATGTTTGAAAGATGAAAGTAAAAATGAACAGAAAGATGGAAACAAAAACCTTTACTGAACACAAATTTTCAACAACTTTTCAAAAAAAAATAAATTAAAAGAATTTTCTAAGATCTTTTAAACAACAAACTTAAAGCAGGATTTCACTCAACTACAAGATACTTACAATATAAGTAAACTATCAAGAACTTAAGAAAGCAAATACTTTTCCCTGGTTACTAATGAAAAACAACACTTTTCAACCAATCAAAGAAATGAAATATTTTTTTTTATTTGAATGCTCACAAAGAAAAAATGAAAAATATCAACAAGTCAAAAACCAAGAAAAATTTATGGCCTAATCACAGATCACAAAGAATCATTGGAAGAAATCACACACTAGCAACTTAAAAAATGACTCTCACACTTGTCTAAAAACCCTAAAGAAAATTTTGATGAAAACTTTTTTAAATGAAAAAAGAATGTTATGGCTGAGATCAAACCTAAGCTATTGACTGCTGGGACAGAGATTCAAAAACCTGAGAGGTATAAATCTTGTCAAGGGAAAGGATGACTACCTCACCCTCAACAAAAACTATCCTGCAGAAGAACACTCCTGACAATTCAACAGCAAGTGTGTGCACGTGAGCTGCATAGAGCCAGAGGGCGTGTACACGCATGATGGCCTTATACAGGCTGCATGTATCTCTAAAACTCTGAAACAAATAAAAATAGATAATCCAAAGAAAGAAGAGACCACTGATATTGAGAACCAGGATCTCTTGAAGTCTTAGACACTTTCTTTAACATAAAAAATAAAACAATGTAAGGAAAAAATTCGTAAAACAAACCAATCTGAGATTAACCCTAAGCTATAGATTGAAAACAACCAAGACTAGAAAGAGTTCCAGAAAACCCCTGAGAATGAATGATTCTAACAGGGAAGAGGATGATTGCCTCAAAAATTCTCTGGAATCATACATGCTACTATTACTTCTTCAGCTAGCGTTTACACGCGGGGTGTAAGAAAGTAGGGCACGGGTACACACATGCAGACCTTATGCAGGCTGCATGTACCTTTGTTGGTCTCAAAAAAAGTTATAGTTGAGCAAAGAAATAGAGATAGTTGGTATGGAAAACCAGAATCTCTATCAGCTCAAACTTTGCAGAAACTTCAAAGAACAGGAAAGAAAACCATTCTTTTAAAAATACCCAAAAATATTCCCAGGAACCCTAGAGACCTCCCCAGTATGGTCGCCAATTCTGTTGAGGTGGGAAATCCCCCTACGGACTAGCACTTAGGGTTATATTATGCATGCAAATAAGACCAAAAGAATCCTACTTTCTACCGTCGTCCCAGACTTAATCCCCATTTCTTTCAAGAAAATACATGGTTAAACGAACATACCTTGTTCTGGATGTTCGATGTTGATCCTTCTTCATGCTTGATCGCTTGCTAGAAACTATCCTCCCAAGACTGAACTGCATACAAAATAAGAAACAAACTCTACATGCATTTGTTCTACAGATTAATGGGTTAGAGATTCAAACATATATTCACTAAACTTATGAAGAACTCATATAGTGGGACAGGAAAAACATTTCTTTATTATTAACTTTAGTGAATCAACTTACAATGTCGAGACCGGCCACTGCTCCGCAAACTTGATCCTGGGCTCCTCTTCAAATGTCCTCCAACTTCTTTGCTTTGTATCTCTCTTTGCACAATGATGGCTAAAGGGTTGGGACAATGGGAATGTGCAATTGGGTACAGTTTCTTTACTCTTATTCTCCTCTTCCAAATGGGACCCCTAACCCTTCTTTTATAGGCTAGAAGAAGCTAAGTATTTGGATGAACCCTCGGCCATGCATGGCCGGGAGTTTCGGTTAACTCACCCAAAGATGTGTGTTCTGTTGGCAACTTTCCTTTTTTTGTGCTTTTGTAGGTACGCGCAGGTTGTTTTGGGGAAGCTAGCGTGTACACGTGTGCAGTAATGGAGTAAGGCACGTGGGCCCTTGTAAAAGAGGTTTTTTAAAGAGTTGTCTAGTAGCTTTGGAAAAGAAGGGATCTGAGATGGCCTGATGCCAAGTAAGCATGTATGGTGCAAATTAGGGTTATAACACCCATCCAGATAGACGAGTACCTCTTTTTAATTAAACGAGCTTGAGGAGGGTAGCACATGCTCGATATAACTGACCTTTGGTAATTTCCTCTTCCTTTGTTTAACGAACTAGAAGAAGTAAGAGTTCAGTCCCATATGGGCCCTTTAGTGTATGATTTTTTAACGAGTCCAGAGAAGGTAAACTCAATGGTTTTTCTTATTTAGAGAGTTTGAAAAGAACTTAAAGGTGACTCCAATGTTGTCCTTTTTTGTAATTTTTATCTCGCGAGGCCGAAAAAGAGATAAATTATCACTCAAAAGACACCCTTTCAAACCTTTTAATGAGTGGGAAAGGAAGCAAGATCACTCGACACTATTTTAATGTTTAGAGAGTCTGAAAAGTGCTTAAAGATGACTCCATGGGGTTCCTTTTTCGTGTATCCATACAGGTCCGAAAAAGAGATAAAATTTTACCTAGATGCATTTTCATGTATTTACGAGCACGAGAAAGAACAAAGACTAAGCTCGGTATGCCCCCAGCTTGAAAGCTAGTGGCTTAACTCTAGAATGATCATCAAAGGCTGGAGACATGCCCTCCAAGCTTCAATTCATTCACCGACTTTGAGGTTTTCACCAATTTCTCTACTAGATGAGAAAAATGAGAAGGGTGGATGAAAAGAAGGTTCGAGAGAGGTGACTATTTCATTTTTTAATGAGCTTGACACAGGAAAAGAACTATGCTCAGTGTTTTGGGTTCGATCACCAGATTGTTGTTTCATTTTTTAATGAGCTTGCTATAGAGAGGACAACTATGCTCAAAGCCTCTATTTCATTTTTTAGCGATCTTGCTACAAAGAAGAGAAACTATGCTCATAGACTCTATTTCATTTGTTAACAAGCTTTCCATAGAGAAGAGAAACTATGCTTGTTACTTCTTCTTGATCATGGCTTCCAAGAGGATAATTCTCTGGAAGGACACCATGTCAAGGGACAAAACTCAGTCATGGCTTCCAAGAGATATTTTCTGGATGGAAGATAATCACTCTAGAAGGAACATGTGTCGAGGTTTGCGACAGGGGTAAGGAGATCAGGCTCCAATAGTCCTACTGAAGAAATCACCATGTCAACTACCGGATCCAAATCATTGGAAGTCGAAGGTATGGGAGATGATAGAAAATCGACATGAGGAGGGGAGATAGACTGTATATCTTCCCAAATTTCTTCACAAGGGGGAAGAAAAGAGGATCGATGATAGTTATCATCCTGAGGTAGCTCATCAATGCTCAACATTTCCATGATAGATTCATCCAAGGGAAAAGTTGGGGAAATGTAATCGATTGCAAACAACAAGGAATGCAACCATGATTGCATCAAGGAACCGTCAGGTGCCAGTAGATGTTGGTCATTCGATGAGGGAGAAGTGGATTGGATAGAAATGTATGATGTTTCGATTGGACTAAGTGGCACGGTGTCACCTAGTGCATTGAAGTCCAACAGACTAGGTACAATCCAAGGGTTAGATGATTCCAAAGATTGATAAGATGTGGTCGAAATCATATCGACAGTGGCGATATGATGTGTAGTCAGTGGAAGTGGTGTAGGGAAGGTACCCATGAGGCTATAATCTTTCATTAATCCAAAACTAATTCTTTCATATGTGATCTTGTGGTCTCCCATGAAAGGAATATTTTTGGTAGAGGGAACGTGAGCATCGATCGTGCAGAAATCCAACTGATCAACAGTGACAATTTTGCCTTGATTAGGAAATTGTACAAATCAAAATACAGACGAGGCAATGATAGTCATATCATAAAACCAAATTCTTCCAAGTAACAAGTTGTAATCGAGGGGAGCATCGACCACCTCAACATCAACAGTAACAGTTTTTCCACCCAATTGGATGGGAAGGGACTATAAAAGCCCATGGGGATGAAAACCTCACCCATTGAAGGTGCGTAACATCGTTGGGGATTTGTTGAGTGTGGGTGATTTTAAACCTTGCCAACATGCTAAAGACATGACACAAGTTGAGTCTCCCTCATCCAAGATAGTTCAGTGGATTTGTTGATTGTGAGCAACAACATCAACTTGGAAAGAAAGTTTTCTATGTTGACTGGGGCAGTGCTGTAGAACTTCTAACGTAGACATAGCACACGGTGCTTGAGCCAAATATTCAACAATGTTGTAGTTCTGGGCTGAACGTGAACTAGGATTAAAGGTAGCTTTACGTATAGTGCTTTTAGGAGGGCATAAGATATAGTCGAATGTCGTCTTCTCAATCTGAAGTGGTCTAGATGGAGGATTAACCGATGCAAGGCTAACGGAGGATGGTGATGGATCCAGTAAAGTACCAGTACCATTAGTGTCTTTTGTTTTGTTAGGGTTACCTTGTGTGTTGTATGTCTTAGAGAGAGTGGTCAAATTAATCCCATTAAACATATAAATTTGTGCACTCGATGAGGCCTCATCATGAGGATGGCTAGAACTGCCCCCAAGAGAGGGGGTTTGAGCAACCATGGATTGCTACTATGGAAAAGGTTGAGTAAGTGCAACGGGTTGTGAATTTCCTTGGAAAAGTTTGGCCACTTCATTGTGATGTGGATAGTCTCGAGTGTAGTGATCGTCACCACAAATGATACACAGGAATTTTAGTTTTCGTTGTGGTTTCTTTTTGGTAGCAGGTGTGTGAGCTTGATTTTTTGGTTGTTCATTGTTATTGGTATTTTTCGATTTATTATTTGGCTTCTTCTTACCTCCAGATTGTTGTGAAGGGGCAGATTGAAATGCATTCACCTAAGAGATCTGAGTTTGGGGGGAGGTAGATGAGAGTGTGGTCGATTGGGAAGTAGATTGAGTTTTGACAGAACCGATAACACCATCTGCATGAGATGAGGATGATGGCTTAGATGGATCGGTATTAGCTCGAGAAGCATTCTGAAGAAAATCATACAAAGTACCAGATTGTGAATAAGCCAAAACTAAGTACTGAGCTCGAGTGATGGCTTCTTCCTCAGTGACCACGCCACCCATAGCAACATCACGAGCGATCGGGGGTAAAAGTGATTTAGTAAACCATTCCACCAATAATATGTCAGGAATGATTACCTTGATCATCCTTCATCATCGTCTCCACTCATGAATATGGTCAGAGATATGCATGGATTCAGTTTGACGAAGGGAGGTCAAGAGTTTAGTACCCATCTCATAGCGAATAGGTAGTTGAAAGCGTGTGAGGAAAGACATGGCAAGGGAATTGAGATTATGAAAAGAAGTACATGGTAGTTCAATATACCACTTTTCTACTGAGCTGTAAGTGTTCGCTAGAAAAGACGCAAACATATAGAATCATTCATGAGGGAGTTTGATAAACACCACAAATGGAAAGTCATCACATGGTTGTTTGGATCTTCGCCATATTTTCCATCAAATTTTAGAATATCAGAAGGAAGTTTAGCTGGAATGACTGGCCAAACTGGTGAATGAAAAATAGGATCATTAGTTAACCGAGACAAGTCTGGGAGATCTAGAGTTGTAAGGAAAGGTAGTTGTCGATTAATTTGCAGATGATACAGGTGTGGCATAGGAACACCAGTAGGACCATAAACTGGGTTAGGTGGATAGTTATAACCAGTAGGCCCTCCTACATACGGTTGTTGCTGGCCAGGATAAGTAGGATTTGATGATGGATGAGAAACATTTGCATAACCCAGTGGATTCTGAGCATTATAGGCCAGGTGATTTGCTTTTCCATAAGGAGGATAAACATTTTTCCCTTGAGGATGGTAAGGAGTATATCCCGGAGGTGGATACACATTAGACCCATGAGGAGGATAAGGCTATGGTCCCAGAGAACTCCAGGTGGTGTTTGGGATGCCACTCGAATAAGGTTGTCCGTAAGATGCTTCGGAAGGAACAGAATGTGATACTCCTCCTAGTGGGTTATGATAGGAGTGCCCCCCAATGTGGGGTTGAATAAAAGTTCCTCTTGAAGATACTCCCCAGGATTCTGAAGGGTTTCCAGCAAATGAAGGTTTCCCCCCTTCCAGCAGTGGATTAATGACCGGGGTATGACTGGCAAATGAAGGTTTCCCTCCAGGAGGAGCATGAAAATGGGGTTGTCCCCTGGGAGGGGTAGGCCCACCATAGAATGGTAGTCCTCTAGGAGGGAAAGGTTCGTTAGATGGTGGTTTCCCTCCAGCCATTTGTGGTTGGCTAGCAGAGGTCTACATTCTTGGATGAAAAGATGTCCCAGCAGGATCATGTGGAACATGTGGAGATGTAGAGTAAAAGCTTGTAAAAACGGGGGTAGGGATTGAAGTGCCTTGGATATGAGTAGAGGTGATGAGTCCAACATTAGGATGGACTTGTGCTGATGTAACAATAGGGTTAATGACCTGATCAACTAGGTGATTCATGGTTTGACCGGATTCTCCTATTTCACCAGAAGGGTCATGAGGATGAAAGGGTTTTCGAAAGGATTCAAAATACTCATAAAGATTGTGTCCCGATGAATTCCTCCATAGAGAACGAGCATGTGTGGAATTCGTATCTAGTGCGGTGCTAGGATGAACAACAGTCATATACTCATTACCAAAGGTTGGTTCTGTGGATCCCATATATGTTTCGGTAAAATTTATCTCCGGCAATCATGGGACCTTTTCATCTATGGCGTTCCCAAGGGAGTATAAACGAAGCAAAAGTGGTTCGAGAGGGGTTATCGACATAGATGTAGCATGAGGAGTGGGATTTTAAACTGTAACCAAAGCACCTTATGAGTTATCTAACGAAGGAGCAGTAACACTTCCAATGTCAGATTGATTTTCTACCTCTCCATGGTAGTTGTCTTCTAGAGGGTTAGGAGGTAAAGGTTGATAGCCTTCTGGAGGCAACCCTTGCATCCTACGTGATCAACGAAGACCTTTATCGTCTATAGGCTCAATTTTGGAGGATAACAGAACACACTGAAAATCTAGGGCCACAAAACTTCTCTCGATGATTGTACTATTTGGTGATGAAATCCAATGTCGCGTGATCAAGTCAAGAAGGGGCTAGGATATGGTGGAATAGTTACAATGGTTACCTACTTAATGGACTTTCACCTTGGTGCAATATTCCACCTAGTAATTGTGGATTTACCCTCCAAGGAGCCCGAGTGAGTTTGACCAATGTCTGTTCCAAGTACAGTGAGACTTCCCTTTACTGTCACCTTGTGTAAGTAACTAAATATTATGGCAACTAAAGACAACAATTTGCAGTCAGCCCCTGGGCGGCTACAGTTGACAGTCCAATCCAAATGTATGGGCAGGATAACAAGTCCAAAATCAACCTGAGAGGCTCCCACACATAATCGTGAGTATACCTTCAAGTGACCCCCAATATACAATCCGACCACTACAAACAATTGAACCACGGAGGAATAATTTCCATAATTCGCCTGAATGCAACCTCGTGCGTAACCCCTGTGTGAGAGGGGGATCCTAAAAAACTGATACGACAATTGGATTTGACTCTCCCTAGCTCAAGATGCTAATGTTTGTTTTGAAAACTTTGGAGAGTTGTACTCACAGCCTAATCCAAAGTGCTAATCCTAGTCTAATGTTGGTGGAAGATCCTAAAAATAAGAAATGTTCTTGATAATTTTTTAATTAGTGTTCGTTTTACAGCTATTCTTTACTCAAAGGGTGTATGAAAGTGAAACTGATGGAACGATGACTCAATTCCCAAAACATGCATAAAATATGATAAGCAATCGTTTCTTTTCAATGAATGCCTATTTAAGGGAAAGAGAAAGAGGTGTTTTCACTATCAAACACTAATATGGAATGTCCTCAATCAATTTGTTCTCAATCAAATCCAATGTAATGCTAAAACATTTCAAAAATGCCTTCTAATATGCAAACCAATCACTGAGATGTATCTTTTTTGTTTGTATGCAAATGATGATTAATTCAATGCAAAGATTCTCCTACCAACTAACAAGGAGATTCAGACAAGCATAAACAGATTTCACACAAACAACACACCCTCTTGCTATGATTGAAACAAGAAGCAAAAAGAAAACAAAAGATAACAAAGAAAATCAAACAATTCACACAAAAGAGAGATTCTTAAGAAAAATGACCTCAAAGAACCAAATGAGATGATTCACAGATTTCTGATGTCCATCACCACATTTTTCACTCAGTCAGATAAGAGAGGAAAACGACAAATTGCCTCCAAATCGTAAAGGAAAAATTGCAAAGTAAGGACAAATGTCAAAAAAATCCAAACAAAAGAAGATGAATCCTTAGAAAACTGGATACTAAAGGCTAATACCAATATGGACTGAAAGTATGAGACCCTGAGCAAATGTACAAAGCAGACACTGAACCCAAAAAAATTGAAAAATTAGAGGATTTTTCACAAAAAAGAGGAGTGCTCTGGTGTAAGGGGCACCAGAGCGTTATAATGCTCTGTGTAAGACCTTCAGCAAGCACTGGCACTCTGATAACAAGGCAGGGGAGCGCTCTGCTTCAAAAAACTCAGGAAAATTCTAGAAACTCAAAACTTCAAGAAAATTCAGCCAATCAGGGTGATCATGATGACACAAAGAGGCAATGAAACCATTCTAACAATACAAAATTTGATGGAGAAGATCAAATGAGTGGGAAAAGTTCCAAGACAAGATCTGTGAAAGAAAACACAAATCATATTTCCTCCCCAGTGGAGTTGCCAATTTCTGTTGTAGGAAAATCTCCCTGCGGACAGGTAGATCTCCTCTTGAGAGATAGACCCTTAACTCTAATACAGAAGGTGCTTAACATGGAAACTGACTTTCTTTTGGATCTAAACAAGCTGATGAACAAAAGAGAAGGAGGAAGGTGTGTACCTTATGAACGTCGTTTGTCCCTGCAAGGTCCAGGATGGGCTTCGATCTTGAGCTCCTTAGTAGGTCTTGCAAGACAAACAAAAGTACAAAAGACTTCCTACTCAGTTGAGATTAGATAAAACATAGATCCATCTACTGCAGAAAAACTTATATGGAACAAGTACAAGTTTGAAAGAAACAGGCCAAGCATTGATTGTATTAATGAGAACAACAATGAAGAATACTTACATCCATAGATGTGAGTGAAACAACTTCATTAAGCTCTCCTTGTCCAACCCTTGCTCAAAATCTCCATGATCAGAATGAAAATACTTTCACTGATTATTCTCCTCCACTTCTCATGAGATCATAAGTTTTGTATCTCTAAAATCCTCTCTCCCCTCTCCTCCATGGAAATCCCTCATTATATAGGATTTGGATGTTTAACCACCATGGAGAGGATCTCTCATCGGATCCACTAAGAAAGGGATCTCTAAGATATTTAGGGAGAAAATATCTCTTAAGGATTTTGGGGAGGAAATATCTCTCAAGGATTTTAAAGAGGAAATATTTCAGCCATCCATGAGATCCTCCACCTTACCTAAAAAATAGGAAACCAAATATGAGGTGGATTCTCACACTTAATTACTTTCTTTTCCATGAATATTAAAAATGATTCATGTGCACTTGATTCTCACACTTAATCAATTTCTTTTCCATGAATATTAATAATAATTCATGTGTACTTGGTATTTTGGCCTTCATGTAATATATCCCTCCTCCACATTGAGTAGGGATTATGACATAGGTTATTCCATGGTGTCAAGGTGTCTAAGGCACTTATATGACACTTTACAACACTTAGGGCGAGGTACCTCAGTGTGAAAATTTCATGTGTAACAATTGTGTCAGCTGAAGGGCTAAGGATTGATTCCAGTAGGGTTGAAGCTATCCAAACCTTGTCACTTCCTAGATCCAAAAAGGAGGTTCAATCTTTTTTGGGAAAAAATATTTTTTTGAGAAGGTTTGTGTCAAATTTTGTTGAGTTGGTCAAGAATATCACAACCATGTTGAGAAAAGGTAATGAAATCAAATGGACTGCTGAGTCCCATAATTATTTGGATCAAATAAAGAAATCCTTGACTGAAGCCTTGGTCCTTATCAACCCAGACTACTCCAAGAATTTTATTATTTTTTCTTTCACTTCATTTGATACAGTAACAGTTGTTTTATTGCAGAAGAATGTTGAAGTCTTAGAGCAACCCATTTCTTTTTTCAAAACGACATTGAGAGATGTTGAATTAAAATATGACCTCATGGATAAGCAGGCCTATGAATTGGTTAAAGTTCTATTATAGCAATATTTTCCTCACCATTGCTATCTTGCATAGAGGGCCTTTTTCCATTTCCCTATGCATACTTGTCATCCCTTTTTTGATGAATCCAGAGCTAAAAATACATATTTTTCCACATATACATGCCCTATCTACTATACAACATGCGTATATGCAGGCTTCTCCACTACAGCCCACGTACATCGGGATTTGTGCCAGAAAATAAAAAAATGAAGTCGGGTTTCAATGTCACGATAGGAGATCTCTTATCTTTGGCCTTCCATATACTGGAAACATTCCAACTCGGCCCTTCAGTTGCATTTTGAAGGCTATACGAGCACAATTCCAAGCTATGGAAAAGGAGGAGAAAGCATTCAACTTTTAGAGCAAAGTTACTCTAGAGAAATTACTTCATATTGAGTTTGCATCCCTTTGTTCCTCAAGTATGAACACAGTGTTAAGCCCCCAATCTCGGTCCCTATTGTTGAGAGAACCTCATTGTCTCCCTTCTATGAGCTTGCCTTTGGTGGAGGATTGAAGTGGTGGAGGCCCAATTGGAAGGAACTTGGTTTCTTGGTTTTGAACCATGCTGACATGGAAGTCTGTAATGTTATCACTTCTGCTGATCATTTATTAATAGAAATACACATTTCCCATCCTATTGGTATCATGCAAATATATGATTATTATCCATGGGCATGTTTGTAATGTTTATTGATGGATTATGCTATCTAATGTGCTAAACTTTTATATTACCACTATATGCTTGCTCCAATTGCTTGTTGAGAACTTGTCGCAGGTATAAAGTTTTGAGTCAAAGTGCTCAATGATGGACATATTCAAACGTTGGAATGAGGTATGCCTTTTTCTTATATTGCTTGCACATTGGTTTATATAAAATATGTTGGAATTGAGTAGATTTCTGCAGTCATACCTGTCTATTGTGGCTTACCCTAGCCATCGAGAGTTTTTCCCTCGTAACAGAATTGGCGACTCCATTAGGGAGAGATATTTTTTCTAAGGGTTGAAGTAATTTTTCTCCTTGTGTTTCTCTTTTGCCTTTGTGTTTCTTGTTGTATCACTGCTTGACATATTCTGTTCACTCTGGGTTTGAGTTTTCACCCTTTTTACCCTTGCTTGGCCTTGTTTTCAAGCCTGTACCCACCCTATTTCCTTGACATTCATGTACACACGCATGTTGTCTCACTGCGAGCTGCTTATATATGCTTTGTTTCCCTGAACAATCGCATACACCTTATTTCCTTGCTTGGTTTCTTGGTTTCTTGGTTGCTAGGTGGGATTTGATGATTGTTGAGCCTTCTTAGGTCTATGTAGTGCCTGTTGAGCTTCTCTGGTTTGATAGGAAACTTGTTGGAGTTGAATTTTTGAGCATATTATTTCTCATCTTTCCATTTTTTGATTTGTCCTTGAACTCTGGGTTATTTTCTTGGCTACTTGGTATTCTGATTGGGTTATTGTTTTACACACAGTAGAATTTATATATCAGGTTTCTTATTAGTCCATGCATTTTATTTTTAATATATTGAAAATACAAAAAAAATAGGCATTTTACATTGCTTGGCATTTTTGTCTTATGAATCTTTATCATTAGCTTAGTGCATTTAGTGAAATATTGCATTTTACTTCTGAATTGCAGAGTTGAAATTGAAAATTGCACTATTTTTATACGCATATCATTCATTGAAAATTAGACTTTGCATTATATTTATATTTATTTTCTTGCAGATTCATAATATCATGAATTTCACTTCCATACCCTTTTTGAGTAATCACGACCAATAAAATTTACAATTTAAACTAAAATTAGTTAGTCACGATTTCATTTTTTAGGGTGCACAAACTAGTCTAGGATTTAGTGCCTTGGAATAGGATTTTGTGAGTAAAATTCTCCAAGGAAATTAAATCAATATATGTGTCTGAGATAGGGAGTTGAGAAATCCATTATGTAATTCGTAAGATCAGGAGGCTCCGCTCACACCGAAGTTAATCACGAGGTCGTGCGAAGTTAGTTGAAAGGATAACGCCCGGATACTCGCCTAGCGTCAGAGATATTTCTGTGGATTTATTCGTATTTGGGGATCTTGCTAGTACCTATACCTCTATGAGAGGCGGTTCTTTCAAGGTTTCGGGCTTTGCTACCTTGCCCATATGGTAATCTAGACTTACGAATTCTCACTTGTGCATCAGTTATACAATGATTTATTAGTTGCTTGACTTAGGTATCTCATAGGTTACATGCAGGGATTATTTTGCTTGTACACTGGGTCAGATATGGGTCAGATAACACACAACCTTTATGGAAGATTACCTCTCCTGGGGGATCTGACCGACTAGTTGTTAAGCCCATGTGGGCCCCTATAACTGATTCTATTACCTCCAAACTTTAGTGGGGAGTCTCAGGTCCCTCTTGGACGAGACATACCTTCTTTAGCAAGGGAGGCCACTCAACCACTTTAGCTCATTTGCATGCATATTGGTTGTTTGAATTTTTAGTATGCTCTTTGACTACTAGTTGGCCTTAGGAGTCTCTTTTGGGTTTCATCATCATGGATAGTGGAGTTTTTTTATCTCCTTCATTTACTGCTACCCATCCCATGATGCCTACTCATTTCATTGAGACAGATCTGTCTGCTTTTTATAATGGTATGCAAAATTATAATACTTAGTCAATGCCTTGGGTCTCTGATCATTTTTCTCATGGTATGCTCGATATGTCTTCACACTTGCCATCCTCTTTCTCACCTCCTTATGTGAATACAAGTTTTGGGTCTGGGGGCATGATGCCTCCTTCTTATTCCTCTCGGTTTGGTAGGAGTCATATCCTCAAAACACCTCTTATGGTAGGAGGTTGGAAGCTTCCTTCCTATGAATCCACTATGTGAGAAGTAAGTGCCCGAATAGACAATCATTTTACTTATTATACTCCATCCACTTATCCTTCTTCTGCTATGTCGGTTCCTATGAACACTTTTCCCATGGCAGACCTCCGTCTACCCTCAAGTGTTTCATCTGGGGGGAGTTATTTTTATAGTATGGGCATCCCCCTTAGGAATTTCCTTAATCTGGGGGCAACATATATCCTCACATGAGTAACCCTTGTCATGTCGCTTTCTCTTTGCAAGCGGCTTCCTCAGTGTTGATGCCCTTACAACACTTTATATATCAATATGGAGGAGGATACTATCCTTCTAGACAGGGACAGGGTGTAAACCAAGATCCTTCCTGGCCTGCAGTTTCTCAAAACCAATCTTTCCTTGGACCTTGGTCTCAAATTATGCAATCTACCACCACCACAAGTCCAATCATTGTGTGTCATACTAGCATTGTATCACCAACCTCTGCTAGTCATGTTGGATATTGGTCGAAAACCTATGGAAGTCATGTTGAAGACCTACAACCAACCATTGCAAGTCATGCTGGGGGCATAAGCCATGTCACTACTTGTCATACTGGCATTACATCACCAACCTCTACTAGTCATGTTGGAGATTGGTTGACAACCTCTGCGAGTCATGTTGAAGACCTACAACCAGCCGCTGCAAGTCATGCCGGGGGCACATGTCTGGTCACTGCTAGTCACACTACACATAAATCACCAACCTCTGCTAGTAATGCTGGATATTTTCTACTAGCCTCTGCAAGTCATGCTGGGAGCATGTCACCAGCCATTGCAAGTCATGTTGGGGGCATTCATATGATTGAGAATCTTAGACGTCTCATATGTAATCCTAGATTCCTTTGTAGGAATTGTGAAGGAATTCACCTTACTCGTTTGTGTCCTGTTATTGCTGGGATACCTGAAGCATGGGGCTCACCTAAGGGCCCTTCCGATTCTGAGGCATGTATGGTTTCACAACACTCTATTCCTCCTTTGGTTGATACAATAGTCATGCTGCTGCAATCTTCGGCTGACACACCTTTTCCTTTAGGGTCTTATGCATCCTTTGACCTTGTTGTCCCACATCTCATTCAACCTATGGTCATGTCAATGAAATCTTCGACCGACACCTCTCCTATGTTCTGGGGTGATGCATCTCTTGACTTTGTTGTTTCGCATCTTGTTCAACCAATGGTCGTGTCGATGCACAACACTCCTATTTTTTGGGGTGATGCACCTCTTGACCTTATTGTATCACATCCTACTCAACCAATGGTTGAGGAAGTGGTCATATCAATGCAATCTTCGATTGACCCCACTCTTCTCTTGGAAAGTGACAAGTCTAAGGAAGCGGTCGCACCAATGCAATTTTTGGTCGATCCTGCTCTTCTGGTTCTGGTTCTATACCTTCTATACCATGTCCTTATCATTTCTAGTACTTCACCTTCTGAACAAGAGAGATTTTTACTCTTCCTTATTTCTCTCCATCCAAGTCTTGACAAGGTTCCCTTTGATTGGGATAGTCTTGTGGGGTATCCAATTCCTCCGCCTATGTCTTCTCCAGGAAGAGACATTATCCGATATATCATGGAGACGATAACCTCCATTATCACTTTGTCCTCCTCGACTTGGAGAGATTTGGGTCTTCCCAATTTTGTGTCGGTTCTTCGTAAGATACTAACATTCCATAGAAGGTCCACACAAGAGCCTTGGCCTCTCTCGTGACTTTATGCCTATAATCTCCCTAACGAGTCTAAGTTAAGATCTTTTCAGACTCATTCAAAAAGAAAAAATATTTATGAGTGATTTGTCCCTTTCACACTCGTTAAAATGGACTTGAAAGGTCATGAGTCTTAGATAATCTCTTTTCCGAATCATTACCAAAAATAGAAAAGATCGTCGAGTGAACTTGTCTTTTTCACACTCATAAATTGGATTTAAAAAGACATCTATTTGGCACAAGTTTATCCCCTTTTCACACCAAGTAGACTAAAAGACATAAAAAAGGACATTTTTTGGTGTTAATTTGTGATTGCATCTCATGCCCTCGATTGCAATGTTGAGCCTTTAGCTGATTCTCGCTTTGCATTATAACCGTTGTCTAAGCAGTTTTTTCATCCTCAACCAAGCAGAGCCTTATTTATATCCTTCGCAATTTGAGACCCTATACCACGGAGGGAACATCACCCCAAGTGTCCATCTCCCACATGCATTTCCTTGCATTGAGCATAGGTACGTTCCACTGATGGAACTAGTTTTGCTTACTCGTGACACTCATTTCCTCCTCTGTATCATATCATTCATTTGTTACGAAAAAACAAAAACGACGGGCGGGAAGGGAGTATTATATTATAATTGGTAGCAATCGTGTCGCGTTTGAACATAGTGTTGTTCTAGAGTCTATAATTAAGGCTAGAAAGTACATGGTCTAGGCATCCAAAAGTGATTAAAAGATAAAAAGGGGAAGAATCAACCTTCGTGAAATGAAGCTAAGGTTGATTTCTAAGTTGTCTTTGTCTCGCTTCCAAACGTTCCTGGATGCTTATATCCCATTCAATTGTGGCCCATGAATGTTCGAGTTCTACCTGGGTGATGGAAGTTTTAAGTATGGTGTCAAAAAGGTTAAAAGCGATGCTAGTTTGATCTGATAGGCCGGGTTCAATGTTGGGATGTCTTGCAACGGGCAAAGTCATGAGGAACTGAAGTTGAAAAGAAAGTTCAAGGTTTAAAATGCTACTTCAATTTTTTGATCGTATAAAAGAGAATTTTTGAATCCGATATTAAAGGTAGAACACAAACCAAAGGCCTTCTCCCATAATTGAGTTAACTTATTAAAGAATCATGTATGAAATGTGAGAAAGACTTAAGCTGTCGACAATGCAAGGCTCCCATCAAGGGAGAATCTCACCCTGTAAACAAAAGAAGAAAAAGGCAAGAAGAAATCTGACGAAGCATAAAATATAGAGATATAAAAATTGCATAGGTCTTCTACCTGCTAATAGCCAATACAAAGGAAACACTACAAGCGATTAGGCGACTAAAAAGTTGGTCACCACATTAGAAGTTGTACTAAATTGTAGCTAGGCATTCATTAGAAATATATATGCGAAATGAAATTTAATATAAGATAACAGAGAAAACAAAACTCATAACTCAGTATTCACTGAATCAAGAATCTTCGGATTGCTTTTTATTAATTTTAAAAACGAAAAAAGTCTCTATTATAATCGGCCAAGAAAGGTCCAGCCTTGTTCTCACTTCAAAATGCATATTTATACAAACTTCTAAACATTCGAATTTCAATCGTTCCATAAGTTTTCGGTTACAAAATGGGAAATTTAAGTGTTTCACTTCTTTGTCTTTGTCCTCCTTCATGCGGGCATAGCACCTTCCTTTCTTTACTCTTCTTTCCCCATAAATAGAACAAAATCAAACACCTGCCCTTTTTCCTTCCCAATGCAATTGACACACTTTTTGATCAATTGGGCTATCAACTTTGAAGGCTCTGTTTGGTTGTTTTCCTCAAAAGTGTAATAATCCTTCGCTAACTGTGGAAACCTTTCTCCTACTTGTCGATCTTCAATGATGATAGAACATACTTGTACACTTGGTTTTATTAGCCATTTATCCACTTGGACGATATCAATTTGGCTTATCTGTGATATTTCAGCCTGCTCTTTTTCCTCGTTCTCCTTGATATCGAGCAGGTGCTTGGCTATATTGATCTGGCCCAGTGTCACAACGTTGCTTTCCCTATCGAGATCCAACAAACTTTCATTTATCAAGCCAAAAGTCTCTTCACATGAGTTTCTCATTTCCTTAGCTCGTTCTCTGTTTTCTGATATATTATGCTCCCACACCTTCAACAAGATATTTCCTCTGGTTTTCTCTGGGATGGAAAGTCTGGAAGTACTGACCATTTTTTTTTTCTGGCTATAACAACTTCTTGGAAAGCGACCCGAGATGCCCCAGCTTCTCTTTCTCTAAAAGAAATGTCTTTCAGCGCTTGGTCAATTGTATGGCAATGGTTTTGGATGGCATATGCTTTAGCAAGTAAATCTTGTTGAGCTACTGACACTCTCTTTCGGATCTCAATGGCTTGGGATTGGACTATCCCAATATCTATAACCTGGATCTTGACATAATTCAACTTTACCTATAATTTCCTTATCATTTCTCCTTGTTGGCTTACCTGTGCTTGGCTAGTCTGGGCCAACAAATGTATTTGCTCGAGATCGGATCTGAGTTGCTCGATTTCCTTTTGATCAGCTTCTCTTGCTTTCTCTAGACCTATGTTCACTTGATCTTTGGCATTTGCCTCTATTGTATCTAGCTTAGCCTCCAATTTACTGATAAGCCGGTTCTTCCTCTTTAACTGTTCCTTTAGAGATCCGACAGAATATTGGTTGGCTACAACAAAATCCCCTAACGTCCCTGCTATTTGAGTGGTGAATTCTTCCTTTTTCATGGCCTTCCCATCGGCTAGGATTTTGAATTTTTTGTCTACTGTGCCCACTTCTTGGTAAATATCTTGCTTCACGATGGCCTTTCTCTTCTTGTCGAAGAAAAATTCATTCAGAGGCAACTCTTCTACTGTAATGGGCGTTAGTTCTTCACCGAAAATCCATCCTGCATTGGGGGTCCCCTTTGTGAACTATAGGGGAGTGATAGAAGCGATGGGACTACCGATTTCCTTGGATGGTTTCTATGGGATAACAACCACTTCTGGGCTTCCTTTCTCTAGGTTGGGTATCTCGACTTCCTGTTCTGAGTTCCCGGTTTCCTCCGTCTTATCCTTATTTTCCTCTTGGTCAGGACCTGAATCTTTTGATCCCTTTGCTTTTGTTTGTTGTATATATTTAGGCTATGGGTTATTACCCTATAAAACTGGGGGAAGTCAGCTCCGTCGTTGTTCCTGAAATTTGAAGAAATCGGCCATATCCCTGGGCGACAGGGCTTGAATCCGACTTAGGACCTCAACATAGGATCTCACACCTCGGAAGATGTCATCATGAGGTGAATGCTCATGTTCGTATCTTTTCAGGCCATAATTCGCCATGTGATTACTCATGACCTTATGTGGGTCATGTTTCTTAAACTCGATGTTGACCAATTTAAATTCCTCCAAGGTCATAGCCTCGGCTTTGGTGTGTCCGAAATCTAGTAAAGAATATGTATTAAAATGAATAGGGAAGGGCGGCCATACCTTCTTCGAAAAACCTTTGAGCTCTTTGCTTATACCACTGACCACGATTTTCTTGGTGATTTTGCGACCTACCAGCTTATCCGGCACAAATAGTGGTAGAGCATATGGGGGAACAGAGGTGCCAAAAAACCTGATGTATGAAAACTCGGCTTCTAGATACTAGTCATCCACACTACTCAAGTTGGCCACAATGCTATCTGAAATCCTGGGAGGTGGGTTACCAAAGATGGAGACAAGCATCAGTACCATTACCCAGTTGAAAATCTCGTATATGAATTCTTTGGCCTTATCCTCCCAAAGTTTCGAGTGATAGACATGAATAGGCTCAGCATTAGATGGAGTCCAACTCCAGCTCATTAGAGGGAAAGGCATCATGAAAGAAATGGTGTCCATGATGTAGGCGGACATGAAAAACAAAGTTGCTTTTCTGACAGATTATTGTTTGGTTGTAGCAAAAGCGCCCAACATCCCTGCTATCTGAGTGGCGAATTCCTCATTTTTCATGGCCTTCCCATCGGCTAGGATTTTTAATTTTTTGGCTACTGTGCCCGCTTCTCGGTAAATCTCTTACTTCACAATGGCCTTTCTCTTCTTATCAAATGAAAATTCGTTCAGAGGAAACTCTTCTACTGTAATGGGCATTAGTTCTTCATCAAAAATCCATCCCACGTTGGGGGTTCCCTTTGTTAGAAAAATAGGACCGCGGAGCAATAAAATAAAACAAATATGAAAACAAAACATAGAAGATACACAATACAAGAGAGACACAGATTTATGTGGTTCACCTAGTGTGGGCTACGTCCACCAGAGAAATTGCCAGGTCCTTCCTTTATTATTATCCATCAAATGAAGGGATACAACCTACAGCAAAGCCCACTGTAACTTCCTCTTCTTTCTCTCACAGTCTTCTATCTTAGAATACAATATTCGCCATCAACCATAGCCACAATACATTTCCCTCATAAAAGAGGGTTGCCTTATAGGGCAAAAAACCCTAACATAATTTCTATCGTTAGATCTGGGACCTTATAATGAACGGTCCAGATTTACAATGAAATCACAATATACATTTACAAGGAAATTTTTCCTTCGGGGGCTTCGGCCCCGAACCCCTGCTTTCCCCCAGACCACCCAGCTGGGGGGATATCCCCCCCAGACCCCACAGAGGCGGTACCCCTCCTTTGCACTTCCCCCATGTGGAAGAGTGTACATACTTCTAAGGTGTAAATACTTCATGGAGTATAAACACGGCTGAAAGTAAAAGACCTATGAATCGGGAAGATAATCAGGCTCCACAACCAACAATCTCCCACTTGGAGACTAATCTCAACAACTCCACCACTGCTGTATATGCTGGACCTTGAACCTTCTTGGACCTGGAAAATTTCTCATCTTCATCTTCATTCTTGAATACCAACTAAAACGGAGCAGGAACTTAGTTTCTCCCTAGTTACTCCCTTTGTTAACGTGTCTACAGGATTATGGCTAGTGTGTATCTTTTCCAACTTCAAATGTCCATCTTCCAATGTGGATCGTATGAAGTGGTACCTCAACTGTATATGCCTAGCCTTCAAGTGGAAGGCTAAGTTCTTTGCAAGATGAATGGCACTCTCACTGTCACAGTACAACCTGTTATTCTCTTTCTTCTTTCCCAATTCCTCCATAAACCTCTGTAACCAAATCATCTCTTTACTAGCCTTGGTAGCAGCAACATACTCTGCCTCTGTTGTTGAAAGTGCAACAACCTTTTGCAGTTTTGAAATCTATCTTACTGTTGTTCCACCTATAGTAAACACATACCCTTTGGTACTCCTCCTGCTATCTTTATCACCTGCCATATCTGAATCAACATATCCTTGTAGAATAGTTTTTGAACCTACAAAATATAATGCATGATTAGAAGTACCTCTCAAGTATCTGAGAATCCACTTTACTGCCTCCCAATGTTCTTTACCTAGATTGTTCATATATCTTCTCACAACTCCCACTACATGTGCAATATATGGTCTTGTGAAAACCATTGCATACATCAAGCTACCAACTGCTGATGAATATGGGACCCTGGACATGTATTCTATCTCCTCCTGTGTCTTGGGACACATTTCCTTAGTTAATTTGAAATGGCTGGCCAAAGTTTTACTAACTGGCTTTGCATTCTGCATTCTAAACCTTTCCAACACCTTCTCCATGTACTCACCCTGAGACAATGCCAGTTTGCGATTTTTCTTGTCTCTTGTTATTCTCATATCAAGGATTTTATTTGTAGCACCCAAATCCTTCATCGCAAATGAATTGGATAATTTCTTCTTGAGCACATTTATATCTTTCATATTAGACCCTGCAACAAGCATGTCATCTACATACAATAGCAAGATAATAAAGCTTCCATTTTCTAGCCTTTTAAAATAAACACAGTGATCAGAATGACATCTACTATAAC
>ML794531.1:74612-156021 GCA_009831015.1 Picea engelmannii
TCCTTCCCTTTGACCTCATACCCCTGTGGCTGTTGCATATAAATCTCTTCCTCCAAATCCCCATGGAGAAAAGTTGTTTTTACATCTAACTGTTCAAGATGAAAATCTTCTACTTCCACAAGACTTAAAATAGTTCTAATTGAATTTATTTTAACAATAGGAGAAACTATTTCATCAAAATATATACCTTTCTTTTGTGCAAACCCCTTTACAACAAGTCTAGCCTTGTATCGCTTTTCTCTTCCATCTTCTTCCTTCAACTTGTAAATCCATTTATTATGCAATTCTCTTTTTCCTGCAGGCAACTGAACCAAGTCCCAAGTATGGTTATTTACCAAGGAATCCATTTCCTCTTTCATTCCTTTCTCCCAATTATTTTTTGTGTCTACCCGCATTGCCTCTTCATAACATTCTAGTTCACCAGAATCAGTCAACAATAAATAAAACAATGAAGGAGAGTATCGTTCAAGGGGTATACTTAACCTGGTAGATCTTCTAACAATAGTTGCAGGTGTTTGAGGTACCTTCTGCTCCTATTGTTTTACATTTTGATTTTCAGGTTCCTTTGGAATTTCTTTTTCAGTGATCTCATCAGGCACCGTGTATTCTTGTTTTTCTTCTTCCTGTTTATTTCCTTGCAACTGATCTTTGTACATGACCTTCTCATTGAATATTACATCTCTACTCCTAATGATTTTGTTATTTTCATAATCCCATAAGTGATAACCAAAATCATTAACACCGTATCCAATAAAGGTACACTTCTTGGATTTAGACTCAAGCTTTGTTCTATTTTCTTTATCAATATGGACAAATGCTTCACAACCAAAAGTTTTCAAAAAAGAATAGTTTACCTTTTTTCCTATCCATTCCTCCTCTGGAATTCTACCATCCAAATATCTTGAAGGTCCTCTGTTTATTAAGTAAATAGTAGTATCTATAGCATCTGCCTAGAATTGTAAGGGCAAACCAACATGCAATCTCATACTCCTTGCACGCTCCATGATTGTCCTGTTCATCCTTTCCGACACACCATTTTCTTGTGGTGTTCTTGGAACTGTCTTCTCTCTACAAATCCCATGGTATGAACGATAATCATCAAACTCCTTGCTGCAATATTCACCTCCATTATCTGATCTGAGACACTTCAACTTTTTTCCTATCTCATTCTCAACCAAAGCTTTCCATTTCTTAAAAGTATCAAAAACATCAATTTTTTGTCGAATGCAATAAACCCAAGTTTTTCTAGTTGCATCATCAATAAAAGTAATATAATAGTGAGAGCCAAGAAGAGATGATACCTGAAATGGTCCCCATACATCTGTATGCACACGCTCTAACCTTTCACTCTTCTTTTATTTTCCAACTCTGAGAAATTTGACTCTCTTCTGTTTTCCATAAACACAATGCTTACAGAAGTCCAAATCAATTTGTTTAAGATTTGGCAACAAATTTCTTTTGTGAAGTATCTACATCCCCTTATCACTCATGTGTCCAAGCCTATGATGCCACAGTGTTGTATCCACTCCTGTAGAAGCTAAAGAGATAGAAGAGTCAGTATTACTAGTACATAAATACAATGTACCTACCTTCTCTCCTTTCGCTATCACTAATGATCCTTTGATGACTTTCCACATATTATCTATAAATATATATATACAACCTTCACTTTCCAACTGCTCTGTTGAAATTAGATTTTTCCTTAAATCTGGAACATGTCTTACCTCTTTCAACAACCATTGGTTTCCATTGCATTGCTTTATTTTTACCTTTCCCATTCCAACAATTTTGCATGGTGCACCGTCACCCAAATGAACTTGTCCAAAATCACCTTGAACATAATCTAGAAAATGTTTCCTATGGGGTGTGGCATGAAACGAAGCCCTTGAATCTACTACCCAAGACTCATAAATATTATCTACAGAAATAATCAAAGCATCTTGTAGCACATCACCTATTACATTTGCTTCCTGATTTCTCTCCTGTTGTCCATCTCTTTGTTTCTTTGGAGCTCTGCAATCTTTCTTCAGATGTCCTTTCTTCCCACAATTCTATCACTCTATCTTTCCAAGTTTGGATTTGGATCTGTCCTTCCTAGAATTCCCATGGTTCTCGAAACCTTTCCTCTATCTTTTTGTCTTCCCCTGTTCTCCATGTTCAACGCATTTCCTGTTGTCCCACCTATGCTTTTCCGTTGCATTTCCTCACTAAGGATAACACCAACAACATCATCAAATTTTAAATTATTTGAACCAGAGACAGAATTAATTACAACCATGACCAAGCCGTTCCAACTTTCTAGCAATGAGCAGAAGAATAGAAGAGCCCTGACCTCATCATCAAAGTCCACTTTTACAGAACTTAGTTGATTAGTAACCATATTAAAATCATTTAAATGATCTGCAATAGACCCACCTTCAGACATATTCATATTAAATAATCTCTTCATTAGAAATACCTTATTGGACGCCGAGGGTTTTTCATACAATTTGGCCAATGCATCCATCAAACCCTTCGTTGTCTTTTCTTTGGAAATATTGAAAGCCACTGACGCTGTCAGGCTCAGCCGTATCATTCCTACAGCCTTTCTATCAAGAATATCCCATTCTTCGTCCTTTATAGCCACTGGCTTCTTTTCTATTCCGCCCAATGGTAGGAATAGATCCTTCTGATATAATTAGTCTTCCATCTGCATCTTCCATAACTGGTTGTTTTGGCCATTAAATTTCTCAACACTAAACTTTCCATCTTTCGACATTGTTCCCACTCGAACTAGAAACTCTCTTTTCCTATGAGTTACCTTTCACTCTGATACCAGTTGTTAGAAAAATAGGACAGAGGAGAAAGAAAATAAAACAAATGTGGAAACAAAACATAGAAGATACACAATACAAGAGAGACACAGATTTACGTGGTTCACCCAGTGTGGGCTACGTCCACCAAAGAAATTGTTAGGTCCTTCCTTTATTATTATATAGCAAATGAAGGGATACAACCTACAACAAAACTCGTTGTAACTTCCTCTTCTTTCTCTCACAGTCTCCTATCTCAGAATACGATATTCTCCATCAACCATAGCCGCAATACATTTCCCTCATAAAAGAGGGTTGCCTTCTAGGGAAAAAAACCCTAACATAATCTCTATCGTTAGATCTATGAACTTATAATGAACAGTCCAAATTTACAATGAAATTAAAATATACATTTACAAGGAATTTTTTATTTTGGGGGCTTACCCCCCAGACCCCCCAACCGGGGGGATAGCCCCCCCGGAACCCGCAGAGGGGGTACCCCCCCTCTGCACTCCCCCGCGTGGAAGAGTGTACATAATTCTGGGGTGTAAATACCTCATGGGGTATAAACACGACTGAAGTGATGGGATTGTCGATTTCCTTGGATGGATTCTCTTGGATAACAACCTCTTATGGGCTTCCTTTCACTGGGTTGGGGATCTCGGCTTCCTGTTCCAGGTTCCTGGTTTCCTCTGTATTTTCCTAATTTTCCTCCCGGTCAAGACTTGAATCTTTTGAGCCGTTGGCTTCCATTTGTTGTATATTTGTAGTCTTTGGGTTCTTACCTGTAAAACTGGGGGAAGGCAGCTCCGCCAATTTTCCTGAAATTTGAAGAAATTAGCGATATCCCCGGGTGACAGGGCTTGAATCCGACTTAGGACCTCAGTATAGGATCTCACACCTCAAAAGATGTTGTCATGAGGTGAATGCTCATGTTCGTATCTTTTCAGGCCACAATTTTCCATGTGATTACTGACGACCTTATGTGGGTCATGTTTCTTAAACTCGATGTTGACCAATTTAAATTCCTCCAAGGCCATAGCCTCGGCTTTCGGTCCAAAATATATTAAAGAATATGTATTAAAATGAATGGGTAAGGGCAGACATACCTTCTTCAAAAAACCTTTGACCTCTTTGCTTATACCACCAAGCACAACTTGCCTGGCAATTTCGTGACATCCCATCTTATTCGACACGAATAGTGGTAGAGCATATGAGGGAACAGAGGCGTCGAAAACCATGATGTATGAAAACTTGGCTTCTACATACCAGTCAGCCACACTACTCAAGTTGGCTATGATGCTATCTAAAATCCTGGGAGGTGGGATACTGAAGATGGAGACATGCATGGGTACCATTACCCAGTTGAAAATATTGTATATGAATTCTTTGGCCTTATCCTCCCAAAGTTTCTAGTGATAGATATGAATAGGCTCAGCATTTTATGAAGTCCAGCTCCAGCTCATTAGAGGGAAAGGCGTCATGAAACAAATGGCATCCATGATGTAGGTGGACATGAAAACCGAAGCTTCTTTCCCACTCGCCTTTTGCGTTGGATATTCGGTAATTTGACCGGTTAGACTGTCCAACAACAATTTGTCCCAGTCGAAAGAAAAAACTTCAGCAACTGTATGAATCAGAGGCACCCACGGGAGGAAAAAGTGTGTGGTGTCCTCCCTCCCATACAACCTATAGGCCATCATTGCTATATACCTGAATTGTGGTTCTAAGGAGGAGATTGAATAAATTCCATTACAATCCGTCCTGAATTTTGCGGGGTGTGAAACCTAATCCTTGATCATATCGGACAAGTTTCTGCCATATTGCTCACATTCCTTCCCCTTGAAACCTTCCAGAAACTCGACGTTGTACGCGAATTTTGGTGTGGGTGACAGCTGATACATTGCCTGCAAATGTTCTGGTCTTAAAGTCCAAATCGTCACCTTCTGCTCGCTGATAATAGTCCTAGTCAGGATATCCACATGGTCTAGTGCCCATCCGATCATATCATAATAGGGAAGGAGCCGTGTCCTTGCCACTATTTAGTGCATCTCTTCTTGAATGACAATTTTGTATTTGGTGGCCAAATCATCCTTCTCGTTATCGCTGGAATCATCTGAACAATTTACCGATTCGGACTGAAGAATGTCGGAGATGTATGTCCAGGTTTTGATAGTATCAATACTTCGGGGTGAAGTATCAGAAATAGCATCTGAGCCCTGACCTGAACTCTCGGCAGACTCCTTGGATGCTTTTCGTGTAGCCATGATAGAGAACTCTGTAGTCATATCTCCTATAGTAAGAATTGTAAATACAGACAGAAGTTATCTTGATGAAAAAGCTCAGCGCGCAAAATAGAAATGAAATTGAAATAATGAAAGAAACTCCCTTTCTTTGATCTTTCAACTTTGCATGAGTCCTTGCTGACAGAACGGTCAAGTTGTTTAATGGAAATATTTAGGCATGAAACGAGATCTTATTTTCCATTAACTCATCAAGATTCAAATCAATGCCATAAATGTTTAAAAGATTTGTGATAATAAAGAAATGCGGAAACATTAAAAAATCTCATCTGTAGACTATGTATGTTAAAAGGTCCTTTAAGGCATTAATTAATTCAGTTAAGTCCCTTCAATTTTGTACTTTCATCCCTTGAAACCTCTTTTTGGCGTTCACCGTCTCGGATGATTTTGTTCCTAGTCTTGGAGTCCAAAATACCCAAAATCACCAGGGCGTGAATTAGCCTTTTAGTCGTGATGTTGTCCAAGATTTTAGTTAATCCATGTCTGAAGAAGGAAATCGTGACTTCATGGATAGAATTCGCGAAGATTCGGATTTTGGAGGGAGCGATCGCCAAGTCGTGAAAGCACGATAATGTTTAAGCGAGGTTTAAAGGATTTACTCTTAACACTAACTGGGGTAACTTTTGGAACTGTTTCGTGACTTCTCACATCGGAGTTTGAAAACCATGTGACTTGTAACTCTCGAAGTGTGATAGAAGGAGGTAATAAAAGTAATAAACTTGCTTAACAGTTAAGTGAAGGTGATTTATAACTATAACGACCATCGCCACTTCGCATGTCGGGGTATCGAGGCTTTCAGTGGGTAAAGATCATAAAGTAAAAGACAGCCTAAAAACCAACTTTTGATTTTAAGAATTATATTTCAACCACTTGGAAAAGGTGGCTCCAACACATAGCGCAAAGTTATTGAGTCCTTGTGTCATCATAATTTTGGGTTTAGCATGGCCTTAGGAAGCTGATCTCGTTACAGAGTTTTCTCTACCGACTAGTTACTCTTCCAGTCCCTATAGAGAACATTATTGATGCCTCCTGCATCTAATAGTTACATCATTAAGTCTATGCTATCAGAGTCTACCACATGTCTCATGCTCTTGTTCAAAGGAATTCTATCAACCTGTGTCGTCCACTCCTCAGAACTCTTGACTTTGCATGTCGTCCATACCCTCAATTTGTCTGAGAATCACATGATACTATGGTATTATCATGCACACTAGCCCGACTTTCATCATTGGTAGGTAACTTTGAACCCAACAATAGACATTTCATCATTGGTCATTGACTAGGTGGTTTCCCTTGTGTTCGACGGTAAGACATCTATTCACACTTTGGGATTTCTGCAGTGTCTTGGATGCCATTAGCCTTATTGGTGGTTTCCTCACCTTTTTCAACAGTTTTCATCATTGGCTACTACTCAGAGGGTCCTTTTCATATACTTCTTTCATTTGACACATGCGAAAGACATGCAGGTTTTTTGGTTCGTGAACATGTTCTTCGTCCGATCTCCACCAAATTATGAAGCTCCTGCTTTGTTCCTCGTGCTAACTGATGAGAGATGCCTTAATGCTCTCCTTTCATCAGGTCTTTGTCCATCGACAAATTCAGCTCATTTATTCTGGCTATGGGACCTAGACTTTTATGAGTACCTTGAGACTTGCAGTCATTAGTGGCAGGCTCTCTTACCATTGATAGATGGGAATACATCAATGTCTCCTGATCAATGGATTCCTTAGGTGTTCAACACCGACTCCTTTATTCAAACTTGTAGGAATGTGCTCAGTGCCTTGATACCTACTTTCATTATTGGTAGGTTGTCTCACGTTTGTTAACATTATACCTCAATGATCAGTAATCAAACAATGTCTCATTGTGTTCAAACTCAACTCCTTTATTCACATGATGTAGACTTGCACCTTTGGTGGATGTGAAGAAGATTTTAAGACATCACTATGTTGTCGCAGCTTTCCTGAGATTTTTCTTCCTTGTCATCAGACCAACACCTATTTGACTTCAGTAATCATGGGACATCAGATTATACTCCATTGTATATAGATATCTTCAGATTTGAGATTGTTTATACTGGGACTTGTTCGTGATTATGACAAATTTTGCAATATAACCACATTTGTATTTTCCTATTCATCGCCATAGATGCTCATTTTCTATATCTTCCACATGGATCTACATTGTATTCTATTGGCAGCCATGTATGTAAATTCAACACATAATGTAATGAGCAATTAGTCTTTCCAGTTGGGTTTACACCACTCCACGTATGGCTTATTTATAATGTATTTTGGCCATCGCAGATAATCCTTTGATCTCACACATTAGGGGGCATCTGTTATAGAAAGATTTTCCTCACCATTGCTATCTTGCATAGAGGGTATTTTTTCGTTTCCCTATGTAGACTTGTCATCCCTTTTTTAATGAATCCAAAGCTAAAAATACATATTGTTCCACATATACTCACCCTATATACTATACAACATGCATATACGCAGGCTGCTCCACTACATCTCGTGTACATCAGGATTTATGCCAGAAAATACAAAAATGAAGTCAGGATTCCATGTCATGACAGGAGATATCTGATCCTTGGCATTCTATATAGTATAAACATTCTGACTCAGCACTTCAGTTGCATTTTGAAGCCTATAAGAGCACAATTCCGAGACATGGAAAAGGAGGAGAAAGCTTTCAACTTTGAGAGCAAAGTTACTGTAGAGAAATTACTTCATATTGAGTCTACATCACTTTGTTCCTCAAGTATGAACACAGTGTTCATCCCCCAAGATCTTTCCCTATTGTTGAGAGAATTTCATTGTCTCCCTTCTATGAGCTTGCCTTTGGTGAAGGATTGAAGTGATGGAGGCCCAGTTGGAAGGAACTTGGTTTCCTAGTTTCAAACCGTGTCAACATAGAAGTTTGTAATGTTATCACTTCTGTTGATCATTTATTAATAGAAATACTCATTTCTCATCCTATTGGTATCATACAAATATATGATTAATATCCATTGGCATGTTTGTAATGTTTATTGATGAATTATGCTATCTAATGTGCTAAACTTTTGTATTATCACTATATTCGTTCTCTACTTGCTTGTTGAGAACTTGTCGTAGGTATAAAGTTTTGAGTCAAAGTGCTCAGTGGTGGACATCTTGAAACATTGGAATGAGGTAAGCCTTTTTGTTATCTCGCTTGCACATTGGTTTATATAACATATGTTGGAATTGAGTGGATTTATGCATTCATACCTAGCTGTTGTGGTTTACCCTGGCCATAGAGAGTTTTTCCCTTGCAACAAGATCTCAATTATTGTAGATTTTATGTGCTACATTCAAGATTCATTTATTATCTCCCATCAACTTCTGTAAAGGAATTTCTTATTCAGCCCAATATAAATGGAAAAAGGAGAAAGTGGATTGCTAAAATCCTTTAATTTGATCTTGAGATTAAGCCTACCAAATTGGTTAAAGGCCAAGGTTTAGCCAAGATGTTGGTTGAATCAAATTGCTCAACCTTTGGGGTAAATTTGGTCAAAACATGCTCAGAAAATCAATAGACTGAATTGACTGACAAAGGTTCTCAAGTCACCCCTACATTGGCAGATTGAAGCTTGTACAAGGACATTATATTTTTCCTGCAGAAATTACAGCCTCCAGATGGTATGGAAAAGAACAAGGTGAGAGCCTTAAAAATCAAATCAACCAAATAATTCCTTATTGGTCAAGTCTTGTATTGGAAAGACCCATTGGGAGTGATTTTCAGATGCCTAAACCCACAAGAAGCCCAAAAGATTATGTCTGATTTTCATTACAGTTTATGTGGGGGGCATCATTTTTGGAGAACCACGACATACAAGATTCTCAGGGCTAGGTACTTCTGGCCTAGTCTATTCACCGATGTTTGTCCCAATATCAGAGCCTATGTTAAGTGTCAAAAATTTTCTATAAAGCAGCAGCTCAAGTGTTTTCCATTAAAACCTATGGCAACTTCAAGACCCTTTCAACAGTGGGGCCTAGATTTTATTGGGGAAATTCATCCTGCTTCTAGTGGTCAACATAGATGGATCTTGACTACTACAGAATAATTTAATAAGTGGATAGAAGCTATCCCTACAAGGAATTCTTCCCACAAAGTGATCACTAGTTTCCTTGAGGACAATATGGCAAGGTTTGGGTGTCCGAACAAAATTGTCACTGATAATGTTGCATCTTTCAAGGATGAGCCATTGATTTAGTTTTGCAAACAGTTTGGAATCACATTGGTTCACTCTACCCCTTACTACGACCAAGGAAATGGGCTTGCAGAGTCTTATAAAAAAATCCTTATAAATATCATTAAAAAGTTGTTAGAGGACAACAAAAAAGCAAGGGACTCAAAACTCAAGGTTTCTTTATGGGCTGATAGAGTGACAACAAAGAGGTTGCTGAGCCTTTGTCCTTTCCAGCTGGTGTATGGAGTTGAGGCCATTTTTCCTTCTCATCTTGCCTTGCCTGTGGAAAAATTCTTCCAATATTACCAAGGGGAGCCAAATCATATGATCAGAAGGATTCAACAGCTAGTTGAAGTGCATGAGACTCAGAAGAAGCTTATAGATAAAACACATGATCATCAACCAAAAATCAAACAGGCATTCGACAAGAAAGTGAACAAAGAGGGTTTTCAACTCGGTTATCTGGTGCTCAAGTGGGATGGACCAAATCAAGATAAAGGAAAGCACGGTAAATTTGAAGCTTTATGGATCGGTCTCTTCAAAATTTTTGAGGTATTCTCTAATAACATTTTCAAGTTACAGAATATGGAGGATGAAGAAGTTTTTGGTGGCCCTGTCAATGGGCATTTTCTGAAAAAAGTACTTTTCTTGAGCCATGAGTGGCTTTTCATGCCATTGGAAATACCATATTTCTTTTATTTTTGTTTTAATAACTGACTCCATAGCCCTAGGATAAGGCACTGAATCTAGTCATTCTTAGCAGCCCGCAGGGGGCATGCCATCCCTTGTGGAGCCAAAATGTTATCACACTAAGTTGCCTTGGGTCTTTAGCCCTTAGTTTCATCTTTTCCTAAGCCCTTAGATTTTATTTTTTAAATTTTCCCCTTTTAAAAGTGTGTTTGTTTAGGCTCTCTTGATAAATAAAGTGTTGAGTCATGACTTATGTTTTGATCCTCATACAAATTTTGGACTTAGGACCATTTTGTTCATGACTTATCTTTGCTTCCATTCATGACTTGTCACTCAGATCGACTCACCCCACAAAAAAATTGATTTGACATGTCATTTTCTTCACTCATGCCCTCGTATCCCTACCTTGCTGTCCTTTTTCTTACTGTCCAATCATTTTTTGAAATGAAGTGCTACCAACTCATCAGGAGTTTCCATAGTGCACTTCCTGTCCATCATTTTCTACCATGATTTATGATTACAACGCTGAATTCATCTCTTCATTGTTTTCAGCGCCAGGGGTGGTTAAAATATTCTTTCAATATCTCATATTTATGAGCTCTGATAACGGTTTTTGAATTTTGAAAAAAAACTCAAATTGTTGTGCTACGCAAATTACCACTTCCGACCAGTTGGCAGCAGCGCTACCAGATCCGATGCTGAGATGGATTCAGAGCCCAAGTTGCTCGTGACTTATTCCTGAGATATTTTTGAGGCCTCAAACTGAATTTATTCCACAGGTATTATGTGTTTTCTTCCTCTTCACATAGATTTCAAAGACAATTAGCGCTCAGAATTTTGGTTATTGGGCCTGCATAGTTGGAGGAGATATTTCCTCACACCATCCTATCAGTTTCTTCCCTCCTTTCAAACATGTAGACCTCATTACCTTCCTATCAATTTTGATATATCTTCCCATCATTACCACTAAGCTCACATTATCCAAACATATCCTATCCTTTGCATGTGCAGTGTGCTACCTAGAGACGCTACTCAAGCTACATTGTTTTTCCCCTACCTCCTTTGACAGTTGAGTTGGGTAATTTTAACCTAGCTTCCAAGACTATTACAGGTTATCCTTTCATCATATTTTCTTAGTGTTTCATATCTGCACATATTTAGGGAGGGATTTCTATAGCTAGTTCTAGCTAGCTAGCAACCAGTCTGGTTTAAGGGAAATTCTTGTAAAGGGGAAGCCTTGTCCTTTTGAATATTTCACTCTTTAATCCTCCTGGTTATCACCACTCCTTAGCCCTAAAAGTTATTATCCTAAAATATGGAGAATCCTCAGAAGAAGAAGTCACACAAGGGAGGTAAGGTGGTTAGAACTAAGCATGTACACATGCATCTCTTCGAGGTAGATAACATGGCCAAAGAAGTTTTTCGAAGGGTGGGATGCCTCTCTTTCTGCCAAAATATGCAAAGAGGTATTCCCGAGGTGACAAGAAATTTTTCCTTACATTTTGATGGCCTAAATACCAAGGTAGGGTACCTAGAATTTGAGGTGTCTGAGACCTCCATTTCAGCTACTACAGGAATCCCTATCACAGGTGAGAAAAGGTTTAAATGCATGGCCTTAGATGTAGCCTATGCCAAATATTTCCTTAAGCCTGAACATCAAGATGATAATCTGTCTAAAGGTGTGCCAAAGAATCATATGATCGAGCAGTTTGACAAGATATTGAAGATCATTCATAGGTACTTTACATGTGAAGGGAGGTTAAATACACTATACCAGTACCATATATGGCTTCTCCTGCATTTTACTAGAAAAATTGAAATGAATATTCCTTACTATTTGCTAAGGAGCATAGGCAAGATTTCAGACAGGGTTCAATCCAAGTCTAAGGCTGTGGATACCAACATATTTCACTCTGGATTGATTAGAATGTTGGTTTATGAAGAGATGGGTAAGAAGGATATCCTACATAAGAATAAAGAATAAAGAGAAGGGCCAAGGCATTGGAAAGCCTATGGAGAAGAAAGAAGAAATCCTTATATAGAAGAAGAAAGATAAAGGCAAAGGAATCAAGAAGCCTGATGAGAAAGACAAAGAAATTCCTATGCAGCAGGAAGAGGAAACCATGAAAAATCTTGTTGAGACTGTTCACATCACTACTCCACCTTGCAGCTAGATGTTCAAAAGATTAACTAGGAAACTTAGGGATGCTAGGAAGGAGGTGGCTCATTTGAAAGAAAAATCCATGTCTGGAAGAGTTAAGATGAAATAACTCATGGATGGCTACAACAACACTCTTGACCAAGAAAGGTTTGTAGCAAGAAAGGTCCAGCCTCTCCATAGGCATCTCAAAAACCTTTATAGGAAGAACAGAGACTTTCAATCTCAGAACAGAAGGATCAAAGCAGAGTTGCAACATTTCCAAGATGAAATGGCTCAAAGGAACTTGCAAGTATTGGTTGAAGATGCTATTAAAAAGGAGAAACCAACAGCCAAGGAGAGCATAGCTCCAGTGAAGAAGCCTACCACTACTAAAGGGAAGAATCCTTTTGTGCCAATGGGAATTCCTCCTTCTTCGAGAAGGAGTGTCAGGTTAATGAAGTAACTTGTGAAAGGTAAGCTCCATTTTTGAAGACATCCCCTTGTTTCAAAGATAAGCACTTGAGGAAACACTACATCTGCCACCTATACAGGCTATACATAATTCTAGTACTTATTGTTCAGAGTTTTGGGTTTTCACAAAGAATTAATCCCTTCAACAGTAGTAGCGCATAAATTCTGTAGCGCTATGGTGCTACAGAATAGTGTATTTTGATGTTCCACTAGTTTGCTACCTATAACACTGCCAAATCACCTAAGACTAATGGTTCTGCTAATACCCTAGGTTGCTACCCATTCTGCACATGTTCAAGTGAAGGTGATGTGAATTGTGATGGTGCTACCGAAAGTTTCACAGGATACATAGATGGGCCCTACCAAAATTTTGACAGGATATATAGGAGGGTGCTACCGAAATTTTGGTAGAAATCGAATTCTACACAGAGACACACCAGGATGGCACTACCAAAAATTACTACTGAAATTTTGGCAGAGACTGAATTTTTCACAGAATACACGAAGGCTTGGTGCTACCTTTTCTACTTTTCTATTTTTGAGGTTGCGCTATTGTTGGCATAGGGGCAGACCTAGGGTTCAACGCTACAACAACGCACCAACAAAACCCTAACTACCGGCCCTTTCGAAAACACTTGCGAAGCAGATGAAGTCTCGCCCAAGGTAGAGGCAGGGGTGGTTGCATGACTCAAGTGTTTGCAACCTTAGCTGGGACACAAATCTGTGATTGTACTACTTAATAAAGAAATTAGCATTGTCAATTCCTCAATATACAGACAATAACCACTTTGCTTATAAGACATATCTTCACAACATTAAAACTGATCTAATGTATTTAAGCACTTAGCATTAATAGTTAGGTCGGATCTAGCAGATCAAACACTCAACACATTCATATGGCTTATATCTAATAATCACACATATCATTTTCACTAAAAGTAAGCAGATCTATCTCAATACATCCAAGCACTTAGCAAATAACATGTAGATCACATAAGACAAATCACAAAGCATCATAACATAGGATCGACGTGGTTCACCCCCACCCTGGGGCTACGTCCACCAACTCTTCTTCTTTATAGTCTTCAGTTAATTGGTTACAATCATAGAGCCTCAAAACCCTTACTCCGCAAAGGAAATAAGATCTACACAGCTCGCTAGATCCTTCTTCGTTGCGTTACAACAAAGAGCCTTCTACAGTCTCTCACATGGACTTGCACTCAGCTCTGCAAGTCTTACACAGAATGCACAAATCTTTGATCACATAGATACAACTCTTGGTGCTTAGCCTACATCACATAGATGCCTATTTCACTACCTTTTTCCTCTATATGTCTTGGACATCTATATATACAAAATAGGCCTAAACATGGGTAAACCCATGGGCTGACATCCCATTCCCATTACATATTCCCAAAAACCCAAAAAGGGTCCCAAAAGGGGGTCGAGATCCTGTCATCTCGGCTTCATCTTTCCCTCCTCCTTTGACAGGTTGTCGAAGTTCCAAAATAGGTCAACATGACCAAGAAATTTCCAAAACTTGGTCAAGGGCCAACAGGCCCCCAAAACTCACCTGTGACTCATCCCGTGTCACTCTGGTCTAACCAATTCTGCCTCGAATGCCTTGATCTTGGATCGAGCTGCTTCGACTTGATGTTTTTGTGTGGCCTCTTGTTCGATGAACTCCTGGATCACTGCGTCATTTACTAGCCCTTCTACGTGCTGTTCTGTTGTGATGACGAGTCGTTCTAGCTCTACACCTTGGCTCTCGACCTCTGTAAACAACAAGCATGCCTTATCTTGCACAGGTTGAAGCTTTTGAGTGACTTCCATCACTTTTCTTTGAAGCATATGGATCTTCTGCTGAGCTGTACATTGTTCATGAAACCTAGTCATTCTGTCTACAACTGACAGGGCCTTCAGCTGCACCTGTAGTGTATCTGCCTATTGCTTCGCTTCCTAGAGTTGCGACTCTAGCTCCTGTAACTCAGGGTTCTTTGTAAGGTTTTCATAGGTCTTTACGCAGTGGTTACTCAGCTGCTTACACTCTAAGGAAAGAGATTTTAATCTATCAACCGTGATGCAGGCAGTTGCTTCCTTGAGGTCTCTTACATCTTGAGGGGTCTCAGGCACAGTGCGGAGCTCCAAGTCTACTATGCGCTATTGGAGCTACTGAATTACTTCTTTGAGTTGTGCCACCTGATGTGGAACTCGCTCTACAATATTTACTTTGATGATTTTCATAGAGAAAAGTGCTCTGTGAAACAATTCCTTTACTTCGAGTTTCTCTGTGAGCAACTGTTCCTTTTCTTTATGCAATTGGGATTTTTCTTAATCGAAATTCTCTTGCAGATCAATCTTCTCCCGTTCTGCAACATTGCATTGGTCCTCAAGGTTTTTTTGTACTTGCGCTAAAGCCTGGGTGGCTTGTGTTATCTCTTCCTGAGCTCATCGAAGGTGAGCTTCAACTGTATCAGCGAAGTTGTGGAGTTGAGCTGACTCATCTCCCAGTTCTAGTGTTTTCGATGGTAGAGGTGTAGTGGAAACTGCGTGTCTGGACTGTAGTGCTTGGAATCATCTTAGCATTTGCGAGATCATCCCTATGTTTAGTTCACTTCTAATCGGATGGCCGGGATGGATTGACTCGAGCAATGGATGGAGAGGCTAATAGTCCTCTTGGCGACGATGCTTTTATACCTGTAGACACTCCTCTTTCTGACATGACTCTCTATGTCATCAATTCGAGGAGAACTTCCGTTACTGATTCTTCAACTGTGGTGAGATTTTCGGACATACACGCTCGGGATTAAAATTATCAGAGTCACGACACTACACTAGAATCAGAGCAAGGGCGCAATGATCACTATAGACAAGTCACTTAGTCTGTGGGATTTGAATTCTCAGTTCACAAAAGTGTTCTTCATGCATGGCGTGACGTGATAAGTAGGAAACTTGGAAACGGTTTACTTGCAATGGTTATGAGCCTCCATTAATTCTTGTTTGATCCATTATGGAACAGTATAACAGTCTGGTGTTGAGCTATAAATTCTTTTCGATCCTTTCGGAGTAACAGTCAAATGGATATATCGACCCCAATGGCTATATTGCTTCGTTGTGGAAAAGTGCCTTATGTCGCTATTCTGATATCCCGGTGAAGCCCCAATTCTGCAAATTTTCTTTCTACAAAGTTCCCTCTAGAACCTTTTGAAACTTAGCTCTCTTCTTACTTTTCTTCCTAGCCTTCTTTCTAGTGAGCTTTGTCTCGATAGTTCGTTTTCCATTCTGATTCTTATCTTCTTTTAACATAGTCACTGCGCGTTGTTGAGATTCTTTCCTAGGATTCAAGGGTAATACCTTTTATTTGTATGAATTATTTTTCTTTAAAGATACTTGATAACCTGACATGTTGGTGACTATTCAGGGTTTCATTTATTTGCAGCAATACTTTCTCTGATTATTTTTGGGGTTCTTCTATAGACTTAGTTTCTGGATCTTCCATAGGTTTCTCCTGGTTCAGATTCATTCCTTCAAGCTTAGCGATCATTCTAGGGAAATCCAACACTTCATGGTCCATAGCCTTATAACAAAGACAACTAGGTCTTCTTCGAGGGAATTCCTTAGCAAGATGTCCTGGTCTTCTGAAACTATAACAGAGGGTCAATCCTCTCTTTCTTTTAAATGATCCCCAGACTCTCTTGTACTGCGCACTAGGATCATGGTAGCTAACCTACAAAAAATTCCTTCTATGATCCTGCATCCATTTGTTAGTCCAAACATTCTTTCTATCCATAGGTATAATATATTTTCCACTATTCTTGTCAGATCTACTCATATCAAATCTTCTTTCATCTATTAATGCCTTAGCTTTCAAACTAGGACAAACTCTATTAAACATACCTAGTTCCATAGTCTAGAAACAAAAAAAAAATTCCACTTATCTTACGTCTATAGAGAACAAAGCTTTCAGATCTAAAACTTTTAATTGTTCTTACCTTTATTAGAGCATAGAGCTTGCAGATCTTACCTCTTTTCTTCATATCCGATCTCCTTTCTTCAGATCGAGCTTCTTTCTTTCATATCTGATCGTATTTCTTTAGCACAGATCTTTATAAGTCCAATAGGACACTTCCCACTAGGGTACATATCTACGTACAAAGCTTTCATAGTTTCAAGTCCAATTTTTACACAAAGCTTCCTCTTCCTCAGTTCCCCGCAATCACAGTTTTAGGTCCCGGAAATGGAACCATTTGTTGGCACAGGGGAAAACCTAGGGTTCAATGCTATAGAAATGCACCAACAAAGACCTAACTACCATCCCTTTCAGCAACACCTGCGAAGCATATGAAGTCTCACCTGAGGTAGAGGCAAGAGTGGTTGTAGGACTCAAGTGTCTACAACCTTAGCTGGGACACAAATCAATGATTGTACTACTTAATAAAGCAATTAGCACTGTCAGTTCCTCAATATACAGTCAATAAGCACTTCTCTTATAAGATAGATCTTCGTAGCATTAACATAGATCCAACCTTTGGCGCTTATCCTACATCCCATAAATGTCGATTTCACTACTTTTTTCCTCTATATGGCCTAGACATCTATATATACATACAAAATAGGCCTAAACATGGGTAAACCCATGGGCCAACATCCCATTACCGTTATATATTCCCCAAAACCCAAAAAGGGGCCCAAAAGGGGTCTGAGATCCTGTGATCTCCACTTCGTCTTGCACTCCTCCTTGGACAGGCTATCGAAGTTCCAAAATAGGTCAACATGACCAAGAAATTCCCAAAACTTGGTCAGGGGAAAACAACTACAGTTTCACATGAAATTTGGTAAAGGTGCTACAAAGTGCGCTACTCAGAGCGCTACCAAATGATGGTACCAATAGATACTAGGAATTAAGGAGAGGCGATCTAGCATATTTATGAATAGTTGATGATGGGGAGAATTGTAGAGACATAAGCTGTCATCATGATAACATCCACATGCCCCTGAAGGACACTTGGCAAGCAAGGAGTTTCACACCAAAGGGGGATCAAGGTAGTTCAAATATTGGTTGGATAAGTGACCAACATTTTCCCATTTTATAACATAAGTTTTTAGTTAAGTTGTTAGATGAAATCACTTCTTAGAGATTTTCATGGGAAGAAGGTCAGCTCGCACCTCCAGTTGTTGCCTTTTTTTTTGTTATAAATAGATAGATGGAATTCTTTAGTAGGTTCAAATGGTTGAGATAGGATCCCTTATACTGTAATATTTTGATAAAGTTATTATGAACTGGTTATGTACTTGATTTGAGACATCTTGGTTAATAGAAATAAACTTTCTATTCTAGCTTATTTGCTTATGATGCTAAAGTGTTCATGCTTTGAATGATTCACATGAATTGTTGTGGTGATATTATAATGTATGTTTGATTATAATATTATTATGATGTTTCTTTAGTTTCCTTAAAATTTGAGCTCAAAAAGATCTTCTGTTAAGAGTTTTTCTTCCTTAGGTTGTCTGCAGACCTGATGTTTACAACAACCTCTACATTCCTCTCACTGAAGTCTTCCCTCTGTGCACATTTACTCTCACTTATTGATTGAAGTTAGCCAAGAATTTGATTTCTCATGCATGCTAGCCCTGATTTCTGAGTTGAAACATTATCATCTTGAGTCTTATCCATTTGACCCCTCAAAAGAATCTTTTACATTTACATATAACCTGATGGGTATTGGACTTGTCTTCCATGCAATCTAAAGGTGATTCCTAGTGCTAACACATAGGAACTCTTGAGGATGTCCTTGGCCTCCAAGTGGTGATTTTGGAAATAATTGGATGTTTTGAGCACTAGGAATGGTTCTTGAGTCCCTTGACATGATCACATGAGAAAAATCACACCTTAGGCCCTAAATGAGGCTTGTAATAATTCGAGGATAGTAACAAGACCTCAAACCACCACACATGACCTTTCAAGGGTATTTTAATCACCTAATAATATTAATGATGCTTTAAGTCCCTTTACATGGTCCATGATTCTTATTATACACCATTAGGACTTAAGTACTTGGATCTTACTCCTAAATAGACTTACCCAAGGTACACAAATTTCGAAAGTGATTCTCATTTAGCACGCATAGGTAAATAGTACCCTCTATAAGGAATTTGTGGGCAATATAGGGAAATTAAAGGGTCTAGGATTGTCTTTGACACACCTAGGCCATGCCACAATATTTTAGTCCCTATTTAAATTTTTCCAATGCACTATTACGCATCCCAAATAGAGATTGTATGTGAAAGTTGCACCCTGGGGAAGTTGATGTAGTAACTAACCACCTTGACGGGCCCTTCATTTTGGAAAAGTCCTTGATTTTCGTAAATGTATTGTGGGATAGATGGAATTCTAAAAGAAACATAAAAGGTCAAAATCATTGCACACCATTCGAAAGTCCAGATGATGGAGGAAGACAGAATATTGCGAGAGGAAAAAGTAATCCATGAAGCAACAAAGAGAGGATTTGATTTAGTCAAGTAACTTTATAAAATATGAAAAAAAGTATAAATATGAGGGAAATGTAATGAAAAAAGGGTTAATGAGAGAAATGAGAGGATTGATGTTGTTTCTAATAGAATTATAACTGTTGTTATTATTTGTGTTGGCATCTAGTTAGTAAAGTCATGTCTAGATATTGTAATGGTCCTTGTTGGTACTATTGTTTCATCCACAACAAGTTTTGAGTTTGTAATGGGTATAAGGGATTAGATCTCATTGAGAAAGAGGGTGAATTGGAGGCCTATGTTGTATGCAGGTTTTGATACTGATGTTGCTAATAGAATGAAGTGATTTGGGGCCATAAATTTTGTTTTTATGCTTATATGTTATGTTGCGAATGGATCTATGTTTATGTTGCATAACTTCTTATTTTTATCTATTTATCATCTAATTATTGTCACAACTTAACTTTGATGGTTAATATATGTATATAAGTAGTGTAGAAGTAGATATGATGTTGTGTTATCTTTAAATCCCTTCATAAAAAAAGTATTGACTACGCTTTGGGCGAGACCTCCTTCCCTTGTGGAAGGTTAAATATGCCAACATTCCTAGACTACATCGGTACTTTTTGTTGGTAACTATCGATAACCCTCGTCTCAATTTTACACCAATAGATGGTTCCATTTTGGGGACTAAGCTTAAAAGGGAGTTTTTAAAGGATGCCTCATCGAATATACAAGTCCAAGGTTGAAAACAGGTGGGAAAGGGAGTGTGAGGCATTCATAAGGTAGGAGGTTGAGTTATGACATAAGATATTTAGGGTTGTAAAGGATATTGTTTTCTATTCAGATCCTTCTAGTGACCAATACAAGATATTTTGGGTTAAGTTCCCTAAAGAGTTATTTCAACGGTTAGATTGGCTGCAAGAAGCCATATAATACAAAGATTAGGTCAAAAAGAGATATAAATGAACTGTTGAGAGTCTAATCACTCTTCATTGGTTAGATCATCAGATCCAAGGAGTTGTGTACTTATGGGTGTAGACTACTTTGGAGGGTTATATTATAGAGTTCGTTGTTGAGAACCATCAAACCTTTTCAAAAGAAAAAGTTATATTCAGAGAATTGACCAAAGGAATATTGTTGTGGGAAATCTCTCTGTGGATCAAAGTTTTATTAGTGGGATAAGGAATGTTTCCTATTCCTTTAGTTGATATGACAACTTAAACCCATGCGTTCAGGGGAAGGTAATTTGTGGGAGGGTTCATGAGTTGATACTAAGAATTTTTCTTTGAGATATGGGGGACATGAAGAGAATAATGCAAGAGACAAAAGAGCTTTGAGGAGGGTTTCCATTGTGGAAAATGGTGGCAGAACCAAATGAATACAACAAGGAATAAGACTGATCATTTGCAGAAGAAGATCATGAGTGATGGTGGTGATAAAGAATAGAGATGAGGAATACTAGTTGTGTATTTATGGGTGTAGACTGCTTTGGAGGGTTATATTATCAAGTTCACTATCGATAACCATCAAGACTTTTCAAAAGAATAAGTTGTATTCAGAGAAGGGATGAAATGAATACTGTTGTGAGAAATCCCTCTATGGATCAACATTTTATTAGTGGGATAAGGAATGTTTTATATTCCTTCAGTTGACATGTCATCTTAAACCCATGCGTTTGGGGGAAGGTTATTTGCGAGAGGGTTCATGATTTTATACTAAGAAGTATTCTTTTAGATATGGTGGGACATCAAGAGAGTAATTTAAGAGATGAAAGAGCTTCAATGAGGGTTTCCATTGTGGGAAAATGGTGGTAGAACCAAATGAATACAAAAAGGAAGATGAACGATCAGTTGCAAAAGAATATTAGGAGCGATGGTGGTGATAAATAATATCTATAAGTGTTGTGGAAGTTGTAGAGATGAGGAAGAATAGCCAATAAATGATTGAAAGAGATATTTGGTGTTAGAGGTGAAGGTTCTAGGGAACTAGAAAAGACCAAGGATATACAAAAGATATGGATAAAAGAGTAATGGTAGACACCACAATTGATGAGGAGTTTTAAGTTAAAAACTTAGAGGAAGTTGTGGGCGATTAAAAATCTGTAACACTAGAAGATATTGTATTTCATTAGGAGGTAAATGCAACACTGGAAGAAAATGAGACCCCCTAGATCAAAGAAATCTATTCCAAAGGTAAAGGAACTGGACCTGAATAACCTATTCCCCTTGTGCCATCTACAAATATGGTAATTTCTACAATAAATCCTTCTACAATTCGTGTTATTGTTAGTTATGTGAGTTCTGCAAATTTGTTAGGTAGTACTAGTAGTGGAAGTGTGGTAAGTTATATTGTTATATAGAAACTAGGATTGCATGGGTTTATTTTAGCAGGATCTATAAGTTCATCTATGGGAACAAAAATTGTAGGATCCCTTACCTGATACCCTGATTTTTGGGGAAAGGGAGAGGAGGATGTTCAACAACACTAGTTTCTATGTAAAGCGATTTGGAGGTCAAGAGGGACTCCAGAGATGAACAAATTGGTTTATTTTCAGAGCACTTTGAGAGGTTGATCTCTCAAATAGTACATGAAAACTATTGATCCAAAGATTCAAGGTAAATCTTTCACTAAGATTCAAGTAAGATAGAGGTTTATTTCAAACTTTTGGTTACCATAGTTGAAGAAACAATCCATTCCCGATTTGTAGGAGATAAACCAGAGAGATGGGTAGTCTACATGGGAATACATTTAGATATTTAAATATACAATAGGGATGTTGGCGAATTTTATTCATGAATATCATCAAAGGGAGTGTTTTATTCATGATTTTTTATCTTTGACCCACATCCCTTTGAAAAAACAAATAAAAAACTCTCTAGGAGAAGCATTGGAGAAAGAAATGAATATGGAATCTATGGTAGGATATCTAGGAATCTTGAGAATAATGAGACCACCAGAAGATGCCAATATTGCACAACTGCAGCGTCAAATATCTGCATTAACTAAGAATATCCAAGATTTTACCTTTCCTTAGGCAGGTCGACTGGAAGTATGGTGTAGTGGTGGTTACAATGAAGTTCATACAATTAATGAATGTACAAGAATGAGAGGGGTAGAGCCCTCTAGTAATCCAATGGAACATATGTCGATAGGGCCATCATGAGGAGTTATGAAGGTTTCCGCTACAACACCATTTCATGGGCTTGCTCAATATCATTCCTTTCCAAATAATTAGGGAGTCTATACTAATGAATATTGTGATATCTATAGAAGTCGTGGGTATTCTCCATGGAATTTCCCCATTCTGCATAAATATACACCTACTCTGAATACAATGTCCTACGAATTTTGTGTTTCTTCATATCATAACACCAATCAATGTCGTGCTTTGGACGCACTTGCAAATAGGTTGGATCGATCTTCATTTAGAGTCAATGAAGGACCTCAAGGTTTTGGAGGAGGTCACATAGGTGGAGGATATAAGGGTGGAAGAACTAGTGGAAGAAAAGAAATTCTCTACTACAATTGCGATGGGAAAGGGAATATTGCAAAAGATTATCCACTTCCAAGAAGACCTTGGTCACACTACAAGAATAATTCTCATGCTACTAAAGATTGTCCTGATATAATTTATAAATGGGAATGTCACACTGGAAATAGAGGAGACAATTTGATCAATTATGAACCTAGAGTTGTAGCTAAAGGAGATGGAACTAATATTAATATTGTTACTAGAGGAGGAGTGAATATTGGTGTTGATGTAGAGATTCCTCACCAAATCAAGATTCAAAAGGTTGTGCTAGAAAATACCAAGTATGATCCTGTATGGCATAAGAAATTATTTAAGAATGAAATATAAATGTTTAGACAAATGTCTAGTCCATGAACACGTAAAGTTGTAAAAAATAGTCTCAAGTTCAATCCTCACCATCCAAGAATCCCCAGAGAGTCATTTGCTCAGATGACATCTTTGGGTAAGTCACAAAAAGTTGTTGATCTTTGGTTTCAGTTATTTTCTGACATATTATATAATTAGAAACTTACTGCAAAGTTGTAGAATATAATCAAAGTGGCCTTGGGAGCTGAAGGAAATCCACAAGAGTTTATTTCTTCTAACTTTCCAGAATGAAAATAAAGTAGGGTACAGAGAGGAAAGAAAACGATTGGAAGAGAATTCATATTGAATGCTCATATTGATGACTAAGAGATCAGGGATGTTGTGATGGACTTGGTATTTGATGTCAACATCTTTCCAAAAAAGACTTGGGAGGCAATGGGAAAACCCAAGTTATTCTATTATCCTATTTAATTGTGGATGGAAAATCAATATTTCATTTTTCGAGTAAGAAGGCTACCAAACATTGAAGCATATTTGGCTAGCATCAAAATACTAGATGATTTTTAGGTGATTGAAATAATGGGGGAAAATGATCCATATCCATCTCTGTTAGTCATCGACTAGACTTATGAAAAATATGTTGTTATTTATGTTAAAAAGTAAAATATGAAATTTTAGTATGATGGTATGAAGGTCACTCAGCCTTTAGATCCATATCAAGGCCCATAATACACTGAACCTATAGATGATAATATGGAGACAAATGTCCTTGATCAACTATATACTCTTACTGCAAGGAAATGATCAGATTATATTAACCCCACTACAAATGGATCGGTTAGTTGGAGGAGTGTTTAGTTCGTGGATGAGGATTTTGAAGCAGCATTCAATGGTAGCAAGGCTGGTATGATAATTTTTGAAGATGTTGCACAACTTTCAAATGAGTCAGGTGGATTGGGGTTGAGATAGGTGATTATCCAACATATGATGACACTTCAAATATACACAATTTTCTCATTGATATGGAGGATAAGGTTTCAGTGGAGAAGAAAATTTCATCACTTGACATAGCTTTGAGATATATTCACATCTAGATGGTGGGCTACCCATGAGGAACTCTTTCTTCTTTGGATGAGGTTAATATTTCCATACAATACTATTTTCTTCCTCCATCACAATTCAACCAGTCAAATTGATCTTGAAAGGTGAAGATTCAAATGTTAACCTTGGAGACATATAATGGTTAATATGATCCAATTGAGAATATTGAGTATTGTCTAAATGCATGGGAAGATACACAACTACCATCTCATCTCTCGTTACATCAATTCTTTCATTCTCAGGAACAATTCCAAAATCCTGGTATGTGGATGAGTAGACCAGAAGACAAACTGCATCCTGGAAGGTACTACAAGATCAGTTATATCATGACTTCTCCTTTTCTGGTAAGTCTTCAGAAATCATAGTTGTACTGCAAAAAATAAAGAAAATGTTATTTACTAATGAATTCAAGCCCAATTATTCACATATAGTATATACTAAGAATGAATATCTTCTTCAATATAGTTTGTATTCTTCTCCTACAAGAATACCTATGGTGTTGGCATGCAATGGGAAGACTCGGGGTTAATCATCAATATACCAACAAAACCATTTGACACCGTCCATTTCGGCATCACCTGTAGAGCAAGTGAAGTCTCACCCGAGGCATCTACAGGGGCTGAGAGAACTAAGGTTCTGTAATGGTGAGGGGAAGTGAGGAATTCAACATGTATTTACTAACCATCTACTCATGTGTGCAATTTCCATTTCTTAACAATTACTTATCATGTGGCATACCCTATGTGATACATTCCTTATTTTATATTCATTCATTTACTAACTAGTTCATTTCATGACATTATAACAACATATATTAATAACACATCGAACATAATTAAACCTTTATCATCATGGCATAATAACAATAAACATCATAACATGTAAAAAAACACATCATGACACATGGTTTAACATGGTTAACCCAACTTGGGCTACATACACAACGGTTGGCTTCTTATATTAGTTATTGATAATCCTCTAACAGTTGAGCACTACACATACAAAATATGGAACAATGACAATACTAAAACTTTCCTAGTCATTATGCTGCAGTGTGAGCCTCACTCCTCAGTAATACCTCAAAACCTCTTCCAACTCTCGACTCAACTTACCCAAAAACACTAAGAACTTCTCATATGTCGAAACCTCAGAAATATGGAACCTCTCTACCCAAAAACCCTTTACATATTTATACATCAAAATAGGGATAATCCCATTACAATGTGGACAAAATGTCCCAAAACATCAATGGTTTATAACCATTTTCCACCTTTTGTGCGTCACTCCATCGCGCTTCCTTTTATCATGCACGTTGACTCCTTAAAGTCTACTCCTTCTATGCACTTTGATCCATATTCTAACTGCCTTTTATTATTTGACTTATTCTAGCACAGATCCAAAAACATAACAAAAATTATCAAACATGCCTATCCAACAAACCCCCAACACTCACTTGTGGCTCGTCACGAGCCACTTAGGCCTCCTTCTAGTGCACCATGAAATTTTTGAAGGTCTCCTTTGTTTTTGTGGCCTTTTCATTGACCTCTATTTCCTTCTATAAAATTTGTTTGAATGTGTCAGTCGTGATCCGAGCCTGCATCTTTTCGATACCTTCTTCAACTAGTTTGATTATCCCTTAATTTGTTGCTAAGGATGTTGTCACTTCGTATTCTTTGTCCTTTAGTACTTATATCTATTTTGCGTGAGACTCCTACTCTTCCCTTAGCTAATTCATTTATGAATACAACTTTTTGTTCTTAGTCATTATCATAATTACCACCTCTATTGGTGTTAATTTTCCCATCGCTTCTTTGAACTTCTGCACCTTTTCCTGCATGACCTATATCTTCTGGTTGATATATTTTTTCTCCCTATCTTCACTGAGTTGTGTCCAGATACCCATAATTTATATATAAAGCTAATAAAATTCTACTTCTATATTTTTTATGGTCGCCACCATTGTTGTCACTGTCTTCTCCCTTTTCTCTCTTTCCTCAGGTGGAGTGCTCGATGTATTTCATGCTTCTAGGTTGATGATTCATGCACGAAGACTTGAATTTCTTTAGTTATTTTCATTACTTGTTCTTTGACCTATGCCTTTGTTTCTATCAGTGATTATGGGAGTTCCTGGTAAACCTTATTGAAGGCCTGCTACATCTTTTCAACCTTCTACATATCCTCATCGCGCTCCTTCTTGACCTTTCTGAGCTCCATCTCCAAGGATATGTTCTCGGTCATAACCTTAACTAACTCTCTTGATGTCTTATCTGTGTGCAACCTCATCTCTTGCATCATGCTCAACTGTGATTACTGTAGTACATCTATTGCAATTGAGATAGCACTAAGTCAATGTGACCTAGTGCCCTTGTATATTCTTGCATCTCTTTCGTGGGGAATTCTACCGCCCTTATTACTATCTTGATCAATCATAGTTATTCTATGAATTCTAACAATTGAGATGTTTTCGGCCCTGCCTCCCCATTCTTTGTATTCATTTGTTCCTCCTTCGGTTATTTCACTGGTTCAAGTTTATATACTTCTAGTAATTTTTGCAATTTGGTCATCTCTTCCTTCATCCATCTATGCATCTCTTCCTATTGTTGGTTTGCACATTGAAACGAATCATCAGTGACCTCTTTCACTTGATCACCTATCTTCTCAAAATATTCCTCTGTCAAATATTAGATAGCCACTTCCATCACAACTTTGTGCTTTGGTCATTGATGTCCATATTTCCCTGTCTCTAGTTCCTTTTGCTTCCTATCAGTACACGGGGTTGTCTGGTGGGTGATTTCTTTTTTTCCCTTTCCTTATCCCTATTCATTTCCTTCTTCTTCATCATCATCGATCTCTTATACCTCTAGATTTTGTTTCTCTAATGGCCCTATTTCTACCGGTGGAATCTTCGACTCATCATCCTATTCGACAATAATATGGCCCATTTCATCCTCCGTTAATCTATATTGTGTAGGAAACCATTGTTGAACCAGGTATTTCTTTTCTTGGATATACATATGGTGATTCCCTAAATTAAAGTGCGCCAATATCGTATATTCCTTGACCACCTAAGGTGGTATGCACAGGGTCCTCTCAATTCTTTCCCTAATATTTTCCTTATAGATGTAAAATGAAATGTTTCTATCCATCTGTTGCACCTTATGCATAGTATACCATAAGTTTTGATAGGAAGCGGTTGAACATGGCTTCTTCCTAACTCCCAAAAATTGTGTGTCATATGGATCCCTCTAATATACTAGCACTATTAGAATTAGTACCTAGGAATAACTGAAATTGGTCCCCTTATCTTGTGCTTCCTCACAATCAATAAAAAATTGGTTTAGTAAGAAATTTGACCAGTTCATCTAGACTCCCTCAACGCACCTTTCCACTACCACTGTAACCACTCCTGAGACTTGGTCTTTTCTGCACTTACTTAACAATTTACAGGCTAAGGATTTTGTTTCAAACCTTCCTATCAGGTCGCATATGCTTGCGACATCCAATACACGTTGTCCACAGAATGTATGGGACTTCTCCTTCATTCTCTCAAAGAGAGTATTTTCATTCTTATTGTAAAAAAAAATGATTCAGGGTCCTCCCTTTGCGACAAAACACCGGTAATATGCACGATTGAATATATACCAATGAAAATTGGCCTATCTAGCCACATGTATCCCCCATGCATGCAACTCAACAACATTTTTACACAAGCATTGATCTCTTGGCTCCTTCCAAAGTGTAGTATGTCAAACAAGTTCAAAATTCCTACCTTCTACAATCCCATATCCCACACCTATGGTTCTATGACTATCATCTGAGACTTAGAAGTAATGTACTTCTTTAGGAACTTGTTGGGAACAAACTCTTCTCGTATGTAATTTCATGGTTGACATACTTTAAAGTGGGTATCAAACCTAACATGTACCCTTCCACAATGACTCCCTCTGGAATCAATGGTTCTACGAGTGGGTACATCACATCTTTCTATAAATTGACCTATTTTGTGGATGGATTTCTGGGTGGGATATAGTCCCTGCGGAATATTGATGTTGAGGAGGATGCCTCCTATGTCTCTTCCAATACTAGCATTGACGTGGTTTGATTGTGAAATTTCTTTGGTACTGATGTTGAAGTTGTTGCTTCCTTTGGTGGTGCGATATTCCTTTGAGACTATTCTCTGTATACAGTTTTTCTCTACAACTCAACTCTGAAACTTCGGCTTGGTAACTTTGGTTCTGTAACTCTGCTCTGAAAACCTCATCTCTCTATGTGAATTCTAATTGACAATAAAATTTCTTCGTTGACCCTTTGCTAGATTTTATTCCTCATCGCCAGTTGTTAGATCCCCTTCGCACCTAAACTTTCCATCCAATCCATTGGTGCTTTGCATTCATTGCCTGCCTTAATGCTCCCTTAAATCCATATCTTCGGTGAATTATCCATTTGATTCTACAATCTGTCAATATCTTCTGGCTAATCTGCATTTACTTTTATGCGACACCACTACTTCATCGTTATGGTGGCTCTTTATTGCAAGTACCATCATGGATTGTCTGAAATGCTCTTAACTGTTATCTACACAATTTCTTCTCTTTGTGTGATCTCTTCTCTCTATGCTAACTTGCATCGTTCATTGCATGATTTCTTCCTGACCATACACTAATATAAAGGGTCTTTGACCTATCAACTTCTTGCATGTAGTTCTATAATCCCATAGCACTACAAGAATCCTTAAATCTCAGTCGTCCCATCATACATTACAAACCTTTATCAATGGATTCACCAGTATCTTATTGAATGCCTCCATAGTTATATTATCTTGCAGGTGATATAGAGTGCTCTTTCGATGTTGAATCTAGAATTCTTTAGTCAATGCTCCAATTGTCTTATTCAAAATGCGAGTCTCCAGATAGCTCATAAGTACTTTATGACACCCAAACCTTGAAACTATGTTCTCAAATAAGAACCACACATCTATATCTATGTTGCAACTTGTAACTGGTTCGACCTCTACCCATCTTGTCAAGTATTTTGTCTCGTTAATTATATACCTTGCTCATATTCTCCTTGTTGGTGGGCTAACTGGTCTGATAAAATCCACTTCCCATTTGTCAAATTCTTATAAGGTGACTTACGAATTCAAAGGCATCTCATCCCTTCATGATTATCTTCCTAAGCTTTGTAGAAAATCACCAATCTGACAATACTCCTTAGCATCCTTATGGAGGGTGGTCCACCATAGCTCTGTGTATAATATATTCTACATTGTCTCCTTTCCTACATAATGAACTCTTGCAATTCCATCATGCACTTTTGTCAGGATCATTGGTATTTCATGTTCTAGAAAACATCGTCATAGTATCCCATATATGCCTAACTTATATAGACTTCTTGCAATCAACTAATAATCTAATGCTTTCACCACTAGCTACTTCTTTTGTGCTACTCTCATTTCAGATGTAGCGATTCGTGTACTAAAAAAATGGACGATTTCTGTAAAGTGGTCGTCTACCATTTGAACTAAGAATAAATGTGCCTCATGTAATTAACTATCATATAAGTTCATTGCTTCTTCTCCTTTCAATATTTGTTAAAAATGGTTTGGTCCTGCATTAAGTTTCCATTGCTTCACAATAACTTTGAAGTCATACTCTTGGAACAACAATAATCATCTGCATATTCTTCCCCCCAACACTGGATTGTTAAATCTATATATGAGTGAAGAGTGGTATGTATACATATTGAAATAGGACCCCAAAAAGTAGTTTATGAACTTATATAAGGCATAAACCATTGTCAATCCTTCCCTTTATAAAGTCATATAATTCTTCTCATCAGTCAATAACTTCCTTCTAGCAAACAAAAATGGATGTTCTAACTCTCCCTCTCCTGAATGATCTAACAGTATGTTGAGTGCTATCGATAATGCATCCACATGAAAGTGAAAATATTTCTTCGAATATGGGAATACCAGGATGGGAACAATCACTGAATTCTACTTAAATACATCCATGCCCTGTTGACAGTCTTCATTCCACTGAAAATTAGCTTCTTTATTTAATAACTTCTCCATCAGAGTTGTTATCTACGCATAGCCTTTAATAATTTTCTTGTAATATCCTGTATGACCCAAATTAGTTCTCAACTATCTCACTAATTTAGTCGGTGGAAAAGTAAAAAGTACTTCTATCTTTGTAGGATCAACCAAAAAATCTTTCTTGCATACCACATAACCTAACAATATCCCAAACGATGTACAAAAAATAAATTTCTTCAAATTTAATGGTATATGATATTGTCTAAATCTATCAAGCATCAACTGTAGAGTTTCTATGTGGTATTTCAATAAGTTAAATATAGTCCAATCATCTAAACACACTTCAAGAAACTTATGAATAAATTCCTTAAAGGATGTGACAACTAATCTAGAAAGCACAACATGTGCATTCTTTAATCCAAACAACATCATTGTGTACTGGTATCTTCCCCATTCTATCGGAAATGTTGTCTTATGTTTGTCTTTTGGCACAATATTTATCTGATGGTATCCTGAAAATCCATCAGTGAACGAGTAGGCCTCCTACCATCCTATATTTTCTATCACTTCATCTGTAAAGGGGGTCATAAAAGGGTCATGTAATCATGCATCATTCAACTTCCGTAGGTCTACACAAATTTCAATACCCCTTGTTTTCGTATCTTCCACTACCATTGGGCTTATCAATTTGGAATTTGCGACATTTTCAATGTTACTAGATTGTATCATTATGTTAATCTCTGCTTTCACTTTTTTCTTGTACTTCAAATTCAATATGTAAGGTCTATGTACTAGTAGCTTATCATCTGGTTTTAATGGGATCTTCATCTAACCTAATTCACCAACTATTCCCTTCATCTCTTAAAAGATTATGGGAAAGAGATCTTGATACTTGATCAATAGGTATGCAATGTTTTCAACAGTCTCATTGTTCCAATAATCACCAATGTTTGTGAACTTCAGTTTCACTTTCATGCCAATATTCACTTTACACACCCTTAATGGATTTGCATATGCATCAAATTCGAGTTTTGGAGCTACTAGTGCATGCCTCCCTTTAGTCTCTGGTACTTGCAAATTTCTTGGGTCTTCTTCCTCTTGATTTTTTTTAGTAACATTGTAAAATTATAGTAGTTCATGGACTATCATAGATTCTCTATGTGCACTACTTGCATGTACTATTTCTAGTTGATCTTCTTCCATAAAAATCTTACTTATAATGACTTGTAGTGTTGCATCTACTAAATATGATTTAGCTTCAAAATGGAATGTTACCTCAAAATTTTGGGTGAGCTCTTCCCAGTCTATTGTCCCTCTACGCACTTCTAGTTCTAGATACCAGTTCTTAGGAACAGTCTCAAGTGTATGTATGAACTTATGTGCCCATTCTTTCTTTGGCACCTGTCTCCAATTTATCATACATTGCACAACATGATCTGTCGATCTTCTCATCCCTATATACTTGTGCATAATTTAATTTGTTGCAAATCATATTTGCATCAGTATTTTACATCGCTTTCTTTTGGATGTATGTGATGACCTAGGTTCTACCTTAGTTCTCCAACAAAACCCTAGAAGCCATAGACCCCTTTGCTTAACCATAAGGAAACATTGCACACAAATTGCACAATGCAGTCTCACCTGAGATGGCTTATGGGTGATTTAATGACTCATATGTATACAATTTTGGAAGGGATGATGCTCAGGCGATGTTAGGAATAATTATACTTCTACTTTATTATACTTCACCAAATTTACCATTCATTATTCAAATTTATTATTCCTTTAACCCTTAACACTCTTTCTGCATAAAATAACCTGTATAATCTAGTGCATGTTGTAATTTAACCTTAAGATATTCATCCATTCATGTATTCATTCAACATAAAATCATAACAAATAATCAGGTAAAAAATTCCACATAGTAACATAGGTTTTATAATGGTTCACCCCCCCCTCGAATATTTCCACAAATATCTCTTGCTTCTTATTATTCTTGTGTTGTGCACATTACATCATAGGTTTATTAATGGTGAGGCTGACCAACATCGCACCAAGCTCCACAACTTGCGACCTCATCCTCAGTTACAACTCCAAAACAGACTCATCTCCAATATTCTCGATCAAAACTTGTCACTGTGACTCAAAACTCTCAAAACATGCCAAAGATAAGATCTTCGATGTCTCTTATCTATCTCATACGTCATATATTTATACTACAAAAAGTGGGTAAAAATCCATTACATCATAACCAAAACCCTAACCATAGTGGATTAGATTTTTCCACAAAATAAATTCTTCCATGTGGTTGGTCTTTGATCCAACTATTCCTTTCTTTGACTCCGCACTACTTCTCCTTAATTCTTGGCACACTGCTTTCCTTTCCTTATGTCGCATTTCTTTCCCTTCTTTCTTGGTGCACACTTCTTCCTTTGGTACATTATTTAGCTTCTTGCCTCATTTTTTTCACTGTACGCAAAAATATCCTACTCCAACATGCCCCCAACACTTTCTTGTGGCTCATCCCGAGCCACTCAAGCAGTGTTTTCCTCCTTGACAGATTTTTCCAACTTTTAGAATCAATTTGATATCTCTTTAGCACAAGTATTCACTTGTGAAGTCTTCTTTGCACAGTCTACACAGTGATATGCTACTTCAACATCTATTCAAAATCCAACCTAAGATTTTCCATCTGGCCCTTTGTTGTATCCATCTCTATCAAAATATTATGTGCATCTTCTTGTAATGGCTCCAGCTGATCCCACCTCATATTTGTTTCTACCTGAATTGACTTCACTTCTTCCTAAAGATTCTTTAGCTCTTGTGAACTCCTCAACCTCTCCTAAATATTCATATCCTTTTTCTTATGCTTCAAATCCTAATTTGTTGTATTAACTCCTTCCTCATTGTGTTCCAACACCTACAAATTTTCATCCTCTTGCATACTTGTCCAGAGTTGTGCACTTTTGTCATATAGTTTTGCAATGTCTTTCATACCTTTTCCCATATTCTCCATGTTACCTGCAACCTCGTTCTCTCTCTATGAGAGCACTTCTTATGGTGTTATTGGGTTCAATAGTGACATTAATTTTATTATGTGAATTTTATAATCTTCCATCGCATGCACGATCTTCCCAATTTTCTCCCTTATATGTAAATGTGCCTCTTCTTGTGTGTTGTCTGGGATGAACTTAAATAGTTATTCTATGCACTTCTTTTCCTTGTCCTTCTCAACCTACACTTTGTTGAGAGTTATCTTCAGCATATAATTTATGTCCTTTGTTGTTCGTAACTCAGTCGCAGCCACACGTGCTCTAGATTGGACTTCCTGTGCGATGCTAACTTGCAGTTTGTACAGTGCCTTCATGGGTATCTTGGCCAAAGCCAAGTCCAAGTGAGAAATATCCTTTAGTTGTTTCTGCATTTTTTCCACATCCAAATATATCATATACTAAGTAATAGAAAATTTCTCACTTCCCGATGCTATAATTTAGATTTTTTCCTGTGCTAGGACTGTCTCTTCTTAAGTAGTCTATTGTGGCTGCCCCTTTTCCCTTTGTTGCACCGTTCTTAGTTTTAGTTGTGCCAAAGTTTCATTAACTTTTGACAATTTATTTATGATCTCCTCCCTTTTATTCTCTGCATCATCCCACGACTCTGCTACACGGTCTTGTACTTTTTCTTCCACTATCTTCACATCATCTTATGTAATTGTGAATTCCAAGACATCATTGTGTTCCTTCATATTTTTCCTTTGTTCTTCTTCTTATATCACAGTCTGATTCCTTAGAAGAGTCTCTATATATGCTGAAGTTGTGGGTACTTATATGTTCAAGATGTCTCCTCCTCCTTGTTCCTCCTGCGTTAGAACATTTATTTCCTTTTGTATACTTCCATTAGTATTGTTTTGTTGTGTTCTTCCATTGGTCACTCCAACATGATCCTTATCCTGTCTAGATGGATTTGGAATGGTATTATGTTGTCTTGATTTCTTTACTGTCGTGCTCCCTCCAATGTCCTTTGTGCACTTTGCAACTTTCCTAGTGTTTACTGCCAAACTACTAGTTTTCTGTGATGTACCAGCTTCTACTGGTTATTTTACTTTTTGTCCCTTCTTTGATGTCATTGGTACTTTCCATTAATCTGGTTAGTATTTCATGGCCCATTGGAATTCCTCCCCATTGATGTAGTACCTCATCTATAGCAAATTCTTCTTTGGATACCTTTTGGCATGGATCCATACATTCCGCCTTGATACCAGAAAATATCTTATCTCCTTGTGTTCCTCCACCACTTCTGGTGGGATTCTCCATGTCTCTACAACCTTTCTTGTATCTATTCCAACTACATTACAAATATATCAGAGTTGGATTTCCTATATTTTGTGGCTGAAGTGTTCTAGAGTGTTGTATATTGTGTTGCATGACAAAAAATGATGTATTTCGGGTGTCTCCATCCCACCAACACTATAAGTATGATCAACCATGAGTAATGAAATTTTGTGCCTAAGTCTTTTGCATCTTTGCAATAATCCATAAATAATTTCAATAGGTATGGACTTCAGCTAAGTAAAGTCCCCTTTGGGCACTATGTGGCTTATATGATCACCTCTGGTGGTTCTTGCTCCTTGCGACACTTCCTCAACAATTTTCATGCCATTAGCTTAGTTTCCATTGTTGTCGCAGGTTCACTGATCCTATTAATTATAATTCCCCTAGACCTTCTCACTCTTCCATAAGTGTTCTTCATTTCTTATTCTAAGGTCTTCTCTTTAGTTTTTTCATCTAGATATTTCTCAGGTTTCTCTCCATCAGTTAGTATACCTATGATTGTTTCAATTAAATAAACATCAATTAATATTGGCCTGTCTAACCATAAAATTCCCCCATGTACTAGCTACAACAATTGTTTGATGTCATTATTAACATACTTTCCATGTCCAAAATGAGGGATCTCCAGTAAGTTCATTATCCTTGTGTTGTATAATCCTGTTATCCACTATTTTGGTTCATGTATTGGAACTCTAGACGTACTGATCCCTTTTCTGTCCATGTATACCAGCTGCTCAAATTCATGGAATTTTTCTCTATCTGCTACGTCGTGATCTACATACCTCAACTTTTCTACATAGCCTAAAATGTTGGGAATAATTGTCACTCCCTCTAGTATGCGTAGTAGTTCTATTGTGACTTATTCCTACTTGTGTGGTGACCTCTATATTGGATGTTTTTTCTTCCTCTTTTTTGTCGCAGTGGATGGCCTTGCTTCCTGGTGCACATCCTCTTTTTAATCTGCATCAGAATCTGGTTTATCTATAACATCTTCTACCTTCACCTGTTCTTCTGTATATTTTATTGTCTATGTGACATGTTTCTATATTGATTCAGCCTCTTCCCTAGGCTTGTTTGATTCTTTCCTTTCATCGTATTCAACGTTTTTCTTTTGTGGCACTCCCAATCTCAAATGTTTTCTGGGGTTCTATTTTTCAGTAGGTTTTTGTCCTTTGACCATTGGATACACATCCATCTGCTCTTTGACTAGCTCTTTTTCTTCAACAAGTGTTGAGCTCACTAATTCCTTGATGGGTGATGGGATTGTATACACATAAATAATTACTTATGGTTTCATTGGGTTTTCTACCTATGTGGTTGTTGGCTCTGTGGATTTCACAACACTTCGTGCGTTTCTCATGACTCTACTAGGAGCTCTAACCTTTGGTGGTGCCATCCTACTAGATCTTGAAAAAATTGCTCTGAATTGTTGCTGAAAAATCCACGGATTGTGGGTTGCTCTGTGTGTTTTCTCAGATCTCTTTCCTTAACTCTATATGCTCTATATTACAATGAGGCTTAGCTTGCAATCTTCTTGGTTTTATACGGCCTGCCATAAATACTATGTCGTATCCCACTTTTTCATTTATTGCCTTTTTATTTTTTCGGTAGCTATCTTTCTCGTCACATTGTGTTCCCTTTTTATGTCATGCAGTGTCTCTAGGTTATGTCATGCCTCCTTATAACTTCTATTACACGTTGTATTATTCAATTTTATGTCTACCACTTATCCATCATCTTACTTCTTTTCCGCTTTTTCTCATTTTTTTCTAATTTTTTCTTCCTCTTTCTTATTTTAATCATTTTTTCTTCCTTTTTGTTATTCTTAACTCTTCTTATATAAAATATGTACATTTCTTCTTTATGCATGAAAATTATTGAGGTTTGATAGTTCAATTGTCCCTATACATTTTTAGTCGACTACCATTCACCAATCCTTACATCTCCTTGCCTACTAAATACTTCAGTTGCATAACACCTCCATCTATGACAAACTTGATATCATATGGTCCTATCCAACGCATTTTGAAATTCCTTGGGTGCTACAAGTATTTAATGTCATAGAGGATAACCAAATCTCCTTCCTTAAAGTTCTTTTTATTGATGTGTCTATCATGCCAAGCATTGTACTTTTCTTTCCAGACCACCTGATGGAAACCAACTATGATCCTATATTATTCCATTTCCATAAGTTGTGACAATATTTCTTGATTTGCACCTATTTCTGTCATATCTGTAATTGTTTCAATGTGTATTAATTACTCTAAAGGAACTATTTCTTCTTGTCCATACACCAGTCTAAAAGGTGTTTTCTCTGTAAGCTTCTTGCATGTAGTTCTATATTCCCATAACATTGACAGTATATTTAAGTCCTAGTCATCCATGTTCACATTGAAAATCCTTGTTAAGGCATTCTCTAATATCTTGTTGAACGCTTCTACTATCCCATTATCTTGGGGATGGTAAGGAGTTCTCTTCTTGTGATGTATCTTGAATTATTCAGTCATATATTAGATAGTACTATTGATAAAATGTGTTTCTTGATCACTCATCAGAACTCTAGGGAATCCAAACCTTGTGACGAATTGCTCAAATAAGAATTGTGTTGCAGTTTCTTTGTTTCAATATCTCATTAGTTTTTGTTCAGTCCATCTGGTCAAATATTACGTCGTTGTAATAATATAACTGGCTCCTGATCTTCTGGTTGGTGGATTAATTGGTCCCACAAAATCTACTTCCCATTTATCAAACACATTCAATGTTACTTGAGGTTATAATGGCATCTCATCCCTCCTAGATGGCTTTCCTACCCTATGACAAACATCACAATTTTGACAGTACTCACGTGCATCCTTGTGAACTATTGGCCACCATAATCATACGTGCAATATATTTTGTGCAGTATCTTTCCCTACATAATTTACTACAATAATTCCTTTGTGTGCTTATGCTAAAATTATAGGCCTTTCATGCTCCATAACACATCTGCTAAAAAATGTTGTTTGCACCAAGTTTGTACAAGTTCCCTGGAATCAGTTGGTGTCCTGCAGCTCTGACCACCAGATTGTTCTTCTGTGTAGTATTAAATTCCTTTTGGGAAAATATTCATGTACTCAAGAACTCAATAATGTCATCAAAATATTCATCAACAATGTGTACTGAAAATGTTTGTGCATCCGAGAATTTTTCCTCCAAGTTACTTGGTTCCTATCCATTAGTTATCCTGGACAAATTATCTGGCCCTGCATTCAATCTTCTAGGCTTCACCACAACTTCAAAATAAAACTCCTGAAACAATAATAGACATCCTCATATTTGCCCCCCCAACACTGGATTATTCACTAAATATCTAATAGCAGAATGATCTGTAAACATCTTAAAATGTTTACTTAACAAATAATTTCTGAATTTCTGCAATGCATACATGATGTCCAACCCTTCTCTTTCTGTTGTATTTTAGTTTTGTTCTTAATCTGACAACTTCTTGCTTGCAAATTATATGGGGTGATCTATGTCACCTTCTCCTAGATGTGTTAATACTGCTCTCAACGCTATTGTAGATGCATCCACATGCACATGAAATTCCTTTTCCTAGTCCAGAAACACTCAAATTGGCACTATCACCATTGTCTCCTTCAATATATCGAATATATGTTGGCATTCATCATTCCAATGATACTTAATGTCCTTCTACAAAAAATTCTCCATCGATGCAGTAATTTGTGCATATCCCCTTATAATCTTCCTGTAATACCATGTATGGCCAAGTGTACATTTTAATTGGCGCACTGACTTAGGTGGTGGTAAGTTAACTATGAAAACAATTTTAGCAGGATCATCCAACATACCTTGTTTACACACCACATTCCCTAACACAATACCAAAAGGTTCGTTGAAAATTCCTTTCTAATATTCAATGAAATATGACACTATCTACACCTATATAACATCAATATTAATACTTCCACATGATCCTTCAATAAGCTAAAAACCGTTCAATCATCCAAATAAACTTCTAAAAATTTATGAATAAAGTCCTTAAAGGAAACTACTACTACCCTTGAAAAAATTGTAGGTGCATTCTTCAACCCAAATGGCATCATTGTATACTGATTTTACCCCTATTCTATTGTAAATGTAGTCTTATGTCTATCTTCTAGTGCTATCTTGATCTGATGATATCTTGAAGACCCATATGTAAATGAATAGGCTTCTTGGCCTCCTACATTCTCCAAAACTTCGTCTGTAAAAGGGGTAGGAAAAATATCATGCAAGCAGGCATCATTCAACTTTATCAAATCTACATAGATCCTTATTCCTCTTGTTTCGTTTCATGTACTACCATAGGGATGATCCATTTTGATTCTTCCACTGGTTCTATGACACAAGCCTCTAACATCTTATCGATTTCTTCCTTCACCTCTTGTTTATACACTGGATTCAACCTATAAGGTTTCTGCCTTGTTGGTCTGGAATATGGCTTCAAATGGATCTTCACCTATCCAATTTATCCTATGACTCCTTTCATATCTAAGAACATCACTGGAAATAGGTCACTATATTTGCGTAGTAACTCTGTTATTATTTCTATTGTTTGGTTATCCTAATAATCTCCAATGTGTTGAGCACTCAACACACCCTAAACGTTTTTGTGATTTTTTTCTTTTGGGTACCACTTTGTATTTTCTAAATAGAGTCAGTTGTGTAGGGATCAATGAGTTTTTTCTGTTTTTATGTTTAATCACTAATCACATTCAGTTTGGTTTGAATTTGTTGAACATATTGACATTTTCTCTAAGTAAACTTGGCATTTAGACTAAGTGTATAGATATTTAAATTTGAGCCATGTGCCCATCATTGGCATTAGTGGAATCCGAAAGGAAAAATTCCCACATAACAATGATAATTGTCGATTGTCGATCGACGATGTACCGTCGACATCGAAAAAATGGGATAAAGGGAACATCTATCTATGATTCTGGCCTGCGAAATTTGTTTCTAAAAATTGTCAATGTACTATTGGCATCGGCGAAATCCGAAAGGTAAACCATCAACATAGGTGAAAACAATCACTGATCATCGATCGTCGATATAATGTTGGCATCGACAAAGAGGGATAAAGGGAATGGTAACATGTGTTAAAAAATAAAATCACTGACGCCAAAAAAAATTCTCCTCACACCCCAGGCATCAAATCAAATGCCACATGTTTTTCCACATAAACAGTCTGTATTGATCAGGTATTAACCATGTCATCTTTTGATGTCACTCGTGTCATATCTATATTTCCATGTTATCTCCTCCATGTCAGCACCATGGGGAAGTTTTGGGTCGACATCAAAACTTTTTCTTAGAGGCTCCAACGAAATAACATCAAAGACAATCCACCGACGTTGATACACTCTTTAGCTATCAACTAATTTCTAGAACACTGAACTCCTGGTTTTAGTTCAAACCTTTACCCACCGATGATGACAACCCTCTTCGATCTGCGATCCTACTTATCCCTGATACCGATCATACTAGTTTCTTGTAAATACAAAAATTCTTAGTAATTCAATGGGACACCTCCAGCTGAGATGAGACAAAATTTTGCGATTTGATAGACAAATTAAATTTTTGCGCAACCTACACCACGATCCCGTGTTTCAAGAAACCATTGAAATTTGAATTCTCCTATGAACTATGAAATAATCCGCTTCTGCACTGCCAGCCGGTGTTGCATTTAATCTTAATCATGGTGTGGATTTTGTGGTAGATTCTATAGACCACATTTACACTCTTGAATTTAAGACTTGACGTGAAAAGGTAAGTATGATTTCTATTTAAATTTGCAAGGTTTATGCCCAAACATGGTATTCTGTTCACAAATCACTTATCTCCCAAAGCAGATGAAGAAGCAAGAGAAATCATCGAGGAGGTTACAACCCACTCTCTAACTGTGATTACTAGTAAGACCAGTTTAATCTCTTGCAAGGAAGAGTTAAGCATTGTCTTTACCATTTATACACTTACGATTGTGTCAATAACACTTGTCGAGGTTGGTTGGTGGCTCACTATAATATTTTTTCTTTTCTGCATGAAAATTCCTCCAAGAAATCCAACAACCAAGTGCTCACCAAGAATGCCCAAAATGAAAGAACCGGTGGTCAGTGAAGGGTCTACACCAGGCGCTGTAAGGGATCTTGATTTTGTCTCAAAGGAAGAATCAATTATCCTCACTTCTACCAAAAATAAATTTACCCAACCTTTCGCATTCAGAGACACAGAGTAGAGCATGTTATAACCCTAAATTGCACCAGATATGCTTACCTGGCATCAGGCCATCTCATTTTACATATTTTGCCAAGCCACTGTTAAACAAATCTTCTTAAAAACACCCTTTTTGAGGGCACACACGCCCTTCTCCACTACTGCACACGTGTATATGCTATCTGACCCACTACAACCCACGCATACCTACAAAAGCATGAAAAATGGAAATTTGCAGACGGAACTCACAGTTTTGGGTAAGTTACCTAAACCGTTTGACCACCCATAGCCAGTCACTCAACCAAATATCTAGCCTTTCTAGACTATAAAATAAGGGGTAGGGGTCCCATTTGGAAGAAGGAAAATAATTGTAAAGAAACCTACCCAATTTCAAATTCCCTTTGTCCCAACCTTTTGCAACGAGTGTTTGAAGAGAAGCATATATAAAAGCAGTTGGAGCATAGTTGAAGAGGAGCCTAGGACCAGATTTGAGGAGCAGTGGCCGATCTCACTATTGTAAGGTTACTCTTGTGAGATTAATAAAAATAAGTACTTTTCTCGTACCGCCATATGAGATTTGCAATGTTTAAATTTGATTATATTTTGATAAAATCTCTAACCCATTAATTCATAGATCATACGCATGTGGAGTTCTTTGTTTGTATTTTTGTGAATCCAGGTTAGCATTGGGAGGAGATTTGCAGTCAAGGAGAAACCAAATGTTAAAGGATCGATATCAAACATGGAAACTAAGGTACAGTAACTTGATCTTTTTAACCTTGTATTTGCATATGAATAACGAGGTTTATGATTGGGATGTTGGTAAGAAGTAGGAGACTTTAGGTCATTTTCTGCATGCATTACAGAACCCTTAATGTTAGTACGTAGGGGTATTTCCCACCCACAACGGAATTAGTGACCGTACTGGGGAGATCTCTAGGGTTTTTGGGTGTTGAGTATTTTAAATTGTTTTTTCTACCTTTTTTCTAAGTTTCTACAAAAGTATGAGATAGTATGGATTTTGGTCTTCCATACCAGTACTCCCTTCTTTCTTTGCTTGACAGTTTTTTCTTTTTTTGGGAAGCCACAGAGACATACATGACCTGTAGAAGGTTTGCCCGCATATACACACACCCTGACTTCACACGGACCGCATACATACGTTGGCTACTGAAAGATCAGTCACGTGTCTGAGTCCAGATTTTTTTTTTAAAGAGAGGCAGTCATCCTCTTCCCTGTCAGAAGTGATCCTTCTCAGGGGTTTTCTGGATCTAGTTCTTGTTTCTGTTGTTGCAGTCTGTAGCCTAGGTACAACCTCAGATTATCTTTTCTTCCTCAAGTTTCCTTGAATATTTTTCTTTTAAAGTAAGTTTATGTACCTTTAAGGGGTTTTGGTTTTCAGTACTAGTACTCCCTGTCTTAGCTGAGATACTTGTATTTCTTCTTTTGAGGAGAAACAGAGGCACATACGACCTGTAGTGGGCCTGCACGCGTGCATACACATCCTGTCTTTGGGAACCCCGTGTGCATATGCTGGTTGTTGAAGTGACAGTCACGTGTCTATCTAGAAAATTTTGAGGAGGCAACCATCCTCTTCCCTGTCAAGATACACTTCCCAGGTTTTTCTTGTTTCATTATGGTCTCTGTCATAGCATTTTTAGCCTAGGTTGTATTCCAGCATAGCTTGCTTTTTCATTTGAAAGATTTCTTCTATTTCTTTGCTAGGTTTTCTTTATGAGATAGTGAGTCGGTCGGATCTGCCTTTTTGGTTGTCAGTAACTCCCCACGGTCCGTGGTTGGCCAAAAGTCCTTTTTGGCCTTGTCTTGTTTTTATTTTTTCACATTTTTTCTTCAGAAAAGAAGAAGACATACAGTTTAAATTTTCTTGTTTTTGAAGCATAATAAAAAAAACCAAAATCTCTCTTTTACTTCTTGGTTTGGTTAAGTAGTTGGTTGTTTGCATTAATCATTGGGAAAAAGATTTCTTTCGTAAGTTATTGGCTGTGAACTTAGGACAATAAGTATCTCATAGTCGAGTAAAAGCTTGTTTTGATTTTTTTGTTAAAAGAACTTAGGAAGAATTTTCGAAAAGTTGGTTAAAGACTGTTAAGTTGCAAATCTTTATTTTTTGAAGAAGTACTTTGTTTTCAGACATTGCATGTTCTTCTCTTTTCATCACTCAAAAACATCACTGGTTTCATTTTCATCTCCTATGAATTAAAAAAACAACCACTAAAATTAATGATTAATTAAAATCAACTAGACTTTATGTTTGTGGGGTCCATCAACTAGTTTAGGCTAGAGCCTTAATTTAGGATTGGAGAGGAAACTCTTCAAGGCTACTAAAATAAACATAAGAGTCTATGCTAGGGAGTGTCAAAAGTTCAGTATCATGAAAGTTATCTAGGACCGCCCTCTAACACAGGGGATAAACATGAGGTCATGTAAATAAAGGTAGCGGAGATAACCCCTCCAAAGCTAGACCAAGCGTAGTGGGGAACGCATATAGAGGGCTTGTCTTGGGATTCCGTTGATTGCATTTTCCATGGAGCTTCATGGGTCTCGAATCTGTTCGAGGTCCTCAGTTATCTTTCGTAACACTTTCTTTCGATACCCTTGATAGGTTTTGAGCTTGATACCTTTCTCATTGTGGTCCACCTGACTGTCGACTATACCCGCCTAGTGACTGTTTGCGTGTTGGCAACCTAGTTGCCTATATTTCTAGTGACTTACACAGGTGGCTGTGGGGGTATACTGCGGTACCTAAGATAGACATCGGGCCATGCTTTGCAGAGTATATCCAGAGGGTGCTTCCGTATTCGAGTTACACTTGCATCGGTAAGTTTCTCTAGTGTTGGTTTTTGTAACTGTTCTTCCCACTAGCTAGTGACTGCTTGTTTTATCTCATAGCTACTTTTTTTTCTAGTGCGTGCGGGTTTTCAAATGATTATAGATTTCCCTAGTGTGTCTTTGATATTCTCACACAGTGGAGGATCAGGAGTTCCACTGGTCATGAAGGCTTTTGGGCCTACTACTGGTTGACCTCACACCCTCCCTGCCACCGCTAAGGAGAAAATTAGACCAGCAAGGGTCTTTCGAGACAACTGGGTTACAAGAAACTATGCCCGACCCATCTTCGAGAGGTGAAAATTTGATCCAAGAGGAACCAATCATTTATGACCTTGGAGCAGAAGCTCTTGGTTTGTATAACCCTCCCATAACAGATCTATCGACGCCTATCATCGTACAGGTTATACCTTACGAGTGTCAAGTAGTGTCACAAGAAACAATGGAAGCAAACATTGCTACTTCTTCAGGGAATACTCATATTTCCTTCACAACTGTCACTACTAGGGGTGTTCCACCTCCTAACCAACTGTCATCGGTCTGGGCGAATATGGTCTCGATTGCTTCTACCTCGGGAAGTGGTTTGATTCTGTCTATGGCAGTGATTACTGCTCTGTTTACTCAGAATGAAACATGCCCTCCTTTCTCATACAGGATGCCTGGCTTTGGTATGAGTACTATACTTTCCTCCTCCACTCTATAGAATTTAGGTCTGGGGGAAAGGAGTTCTAATGCTCCTTTGCAAGGATCTATGGGGGGAAATTACACTCCCTTTATCTCTTTCCCTTATGGCGGGGGTCATATATCCCCTTTGTCCCCCTCACTCAGGGGTGTTCCTCAACACTCCGTCGGGCCTAACGTAAACTTGTTTGGAGTAGGTAGTCAAGCACTCCATCCTTATAACATGTCAGTTGGTTTGACACCTTTCTCTTTTTTCGATGCATTTGGTAACAATACTTTCTTGTCAGCTACCGTCTCGGCTGGGGGAAACCCCGATTATGGACAACCACATCCTGTACAGGGTACTATTCCTGCATAGGGGGCACACTTAGGAATTCCTTCCTCACAAGGACCTTGGAATTTGTGGCAAGGACCAGTCCCCTTGCTAGGTATGTTGATCGAGGGAAACCCCTTCCATACCCAGTGGAACCCTGGGCAAGGCCCAACGCCTATGCCTGTTGGATCGGCAGGGAGAAACCCCTCCCAAAATACTTGGAATGCAACACAAGTTCATCCCTTTATGTCCAATTATGGGAACCAGCTGATGATGTCTCAACAAGCACACAATCTATACACCGGTCACGACCATGTTTATTACCAGAGCCATGGCCAACAACCTAACTTTTCCTAGAAACTTGGTGCCAGTCAAACTCTGGGATCCTTTTTCCCTGGCTACAATCCGCAACCCAAACTACCGTTTCTGGAAACCTTGCACTTGCCATATTTGACAAGGCTTTTAAATGACCCCATCTATCACGATCTGAGTTGGCCTCCTATGTCGACCAAGTTTCCTTTAGACATTCCAAAGTTCAAGGCCAAGCCTAATGAATATCATGGTGATCATGTGACTACTTTCCACTTATCGTGCTCATCCAACTTATTAAGATACGACTCTATTTAGTTGCAATTGTTTCAATGCACTCTCATAGGGAGTGCTACAAAATGGTACATTGAGATCGATCGCTCATGATACTCTTCCTTCAACGAATTGGCAATGGATTTCTTGAACCAATTCCAATTACCTATGAGATACAATGTCGACATCGAATTGATGGCCAATTTTGAGTAGACAAAAGTGGACCATATCTCATATCATATCCGAGAATGGAGATGCTGGAAGAGTTTCATAAAAGTGCCAATCCCACCAACATTCCTGCTAGAGTGGTTCCTTAAGTCTTTGGTACCCCAGTTATCTAAAGACGTCGGAACATCCAGAGTGTTTTATGAGGAAGACACGATAATGAGAGCTCAATAGCTAGAGATAATTTACTCTCAGTCTGGTTTACTCTATGCGATTTTTCCAGATGCACCGAGGTAAATTCTTGACAAAACGAGACAAAGGTTTGGACCACATGCTGATGGCATTATTGGTTCAGCACACAAAAATCCCACTGATCCATTGTCAAAACAATTTCAACAATTGTTGATACAGTAGACAGCGGACACCCAGACCATCGGTTTGGCTGTTCCCCCTACCCAAAAGTTGGACGTACATAGTGTGAAAATGACAAACCCAAAGGTCACCCAACAGCCTGATGGAAAGAAGAAACAACAAAAGAAGGGTAAGGGGGATAAGAAATTCACTGATAATGCTGGTGGGGGTGACACTAAAAAGAAGAATTCGAAGTATCCTTGTAATCTTTGCAAGGAAGACCACCCAACAAATCAGTTCCCTCGGCTTGTTGAGTCCCAAAAGTTATTGGCATAACAACATCCTGTCATGTTAACGAACCCGTTTCCACATGGGAAAAATCTAACTCAAGCCTCCTTGAGCACGGAAGGGGGAATTCAAGGACCCCCTCCGTCTTCGAGTAATCCTTCTTCTACAAATGCGTATATGATGAAAGGTGATGCCTATATATTGACTAGAGCACATGATTACAGAAATCCAAACACCTCTGAGAAGGGTAAAGAAGCTAAAAACCCAACTCTTCCTCTCCATATTGAGAAGATGTTGGGAGAAACAATGACCCACATCCCAAAAGGTGCGTTCAATAAAGATTCTCACAGCCCAAATGCAAGGGCCTCCCATAACTACTCTATGGTGGAGGATTTATCATGAACACCTTGTGCGATGTCTGCTTTGGAAGTCCTCCAAAGTTTCCCTTCCCAGACAAAGACTTTGTTCGTCGCCCTAGGATCTGCCAAGACTTGTAATCCAAGAAAGATCATGCTTGATATGATCGACTTAAAACCTCGTCTTCCCTACCATGTAGATTTTCAGATAGTAGTGGCTTACACCACGAAAACGTTTACCCATAATATTTTCCATACAGTGGTGGATGAGGGCACCTCGACATGCGTGATGTCTTTGGCATGTTGGAAGGACATCAGCCAACCCGTTTTGTCTCTGTCACCTACTCTTCTTACAAATTTTGACGGTCGTTCTTTCCGACCACATGGGATCATTCCCTCTTTCCCCGTGCAGTTAGGGGGAAAATTCGTGTGCGTCGAAGTTGAAGTGGTCGATGTGTCTCTCGACTATAATATTTTATTAGGAAGGAATTGGACCTATGCTATGCAAGTAGTGGTCACGATAGTTTTCCGGGTCTTCTTGTTTCCACACGAGGGTCGGATCGTGACCATTGATCAGTTGTCCTTCTCTCATCCTGGCCCTTCATCGAGAGTCCCCATGGTCCCGATGATTGATAACCCTGATCCCGGCATTGTCAACGTAGTGGTTGGTTTGTGCCCACCTTTGATGGGTACTTTCAATTACCCACCTCCGAATGACAATGTCCATTACATGACGGTTGTCCCCGACTAGCCTCGGGCCGAAATTTTTCAAATCTCGTCATTTCGCACAATGTAATTTAATGATCCATGGACTCTTTCTTCCCCATAAGCTACGATGGAAGGGACAGAGAACCATGTCATGGCCATGCCTTTGTCTGCGGAAAAAGATGCATACTCGATCATTCAATGAGCTTCTACCGACCCCGATCCGACTGCAGCACAAGAGTTAGATCCAATGCTCGAGCCTATTTGGGCTCAAGGTTCCCTTGTTGATACAGATTATTTAGAATTAGTCTTGCCATCAGACGAGGTGATTATTGAGGCAATGACTAGTCCGGACAAACCCTGGGATGATATTCATCATAGATCTTACTTCCTCCCAGAGTTAAGATGAATTGAAGAAGATGAATTCACTCTGACTATGATTGGAGATAAAGCTTATCCTATTAATACTTTGGCAACGCACGTTGTTTATGCTGAAGGAAATATGGAAACAATAGCTTAAACGATACCTATTGACATCTCCAAAACCCCTGGCATTGTGGAGAATATCTTCGTCGGAACAGATTTCTCTCCCAAGGATATTCAAATCTACACATATTTATTTAAAGAATTCTGCGATGTGTTTTCCTGGTCTTATGAGGAAATGTTAGGCACAGATCGAAGAATCATCGAACATGAAATCACAACTTATCCTGATGTCAAGCCAGTCCAACAGAAGCTTCGTTCGGTCAATCCTAAGAAAGCAGTAGCTATCACGGATGAAGTAGAGAAACTACTTAAAGATGGTTTCATCTACCCCGTCCAATTGACTCAATGGGTGTCAAATCCCATGCCAGTCAATAAAAAATAGGGTACGATTCGCATATGTACGGACTTCCGTGATCTGAACAAGGCCTACCCAAAAGATAATTTTCCCACGCCATTTATTGACCAAATAGTCGATGGATGTGCAGGATGTGAGGCCTTTTCGTTCATGGATGGTTTTTCGGGATATAATCAGATACAAATCAAACCCGAAGACCAACACAAAACCTCTTTCATATGTCCATGGGGTACACTCATCGTAAGATGCCTTTTGGTTTGAAAAATGTTGGAGCTATGTTTCAGTAGGCCATGTCTTTTTCTTTCCATGAACTCAAACACATAGTTGAGGCTTATCTCGATGATTTAGCATCATGATATCGCAAGAGATTTGATCATCTGACACACCTCTGAATCATCCTTGAACGGTGTCTCTACTACCGAATCTTCTTGAATCCAAACAAGTGCAGTTTTTATGTCACATCGGGTTGTATTCTAGGTTTCATAGTTTCGACCACAGGGATCATGGTCGATCCTCTAAAGGTTGAGGCAATAGTTCAATTGCCTCCCCCATGCACCATCCCTCAACTTCAAAGTTTGCAGGGGAAAGAGAACTTTTTACAGCGTTTCATCGCAAAATATGCCAAGATCACAAAGGGTTTTATGCGTTTATTGAATAAGGACGTTCCTTTTCATTGGGACGAAGCTGCTCAACGCTCTTTCGCAGCGTTGAAATGCTCCCTCATATCTACCCCTCTACTCCGGCCACCCAATTATAATAAATATTTCCTATTATACTTGGTTGATGTGGAGTCGACCATCGGTATGGTCTTAGTTCAGGAGGATGATTTTCTCTCAGAATACGTGATTTACTACTTGAGCCAAGGCCTAGTTGGACTGGAACTCAATTATTCCCACATTGAAAAACTTGTGTTGGCAACAATCCATGCTGTCTAATGGTTCTGTCACTACATTTTGTTTCACAAGACCACCGTCATTGTCATTGTGAATTCATTTCAATACGTATTAACATGACAATTCATCGGTGGAAAGATCAGTTGATGGATAGTTATCCTCCAGGAATTCAACTTGGAGTTATTTTCGGCAAAATCCAAAAAGTCAATGGTCTTCGTGGAACTCATATAGGAACTTTCGGTCGAATCAGGTGATGTTATACCCGACGAGTCGCCTATCAAAGGAGACATGTTTTTTATCGCATCTTACAACCCTTGGTATGAAGATGTGCTTGTCTATCTCCAGACTTTGAAGTGTCTTGCCTCTGCTTCTCGTGATGAGAATCATCATATACGCCATCAGGATAAGAACTATCTCATACTCGAGGACACTTTGTATCATTGATATGTAGACTACATCGTTCGCCGATGTCTCACTCATGAAGAAGCAGAAATTGTGCTTAATGATTGCCACACCAGAGCATGTAGCGGTCATCTATCTAGGTTGGAAACAACCCAAAACATTCTATGAGCCGATTACTTCTGGCCGACATTAATCAAAGATTGTGTTGAATCGGTCAAGAAGTGCCACCTGTGTCAGATATTCTCTTGGAAGATGAGGGCACACCCCGCTCCCATGTTTCCCATTATTACCGTTGGTCCCTTCACTAAATGGGGGATTGATTACACTACATGCAACCCCCCTTCAGCAAGGGGGCACTGCTATATCATCGTAGCAGTAGACTACTTCACCAAGTGGGTCGATGCTATGCCAATGTTTAAAGACGACGGGGAGACAACAACTCTCTTTTTGTTCAACCAGATAATAGCAAGGTTTGGCATCCCAAGAGAGATTGTCACTGACCATGGCAGTCAATTTCAGAACAAAATGATGACCGAGTTAATGTCAAATCTTGGGTTATGGAAAGAAAATTCATCACCCTACTACCCCAAAGAAAATGGTTAGGTGGAAGCTATAAATAAATCTCTTAAAACCATTCTACAGTGAACGATCAATTCGGCCAAGTCAAATTGGCATTTGATGTTATATTCGGCATTATGGGATTATTGAACATCTGTTAAGACTGCAACCGGTTTCTCACCTTTTAAACTCATTTACAAGATGGAAGCAGTCTTTCCCATAGAATGCCAAATCCCATCTTTAAATTTGGTGGTACAGTTATTGCCAGACACTTCATCACTTGAAGAGCGTTTATTATATATCGAGCAACTCAATGAGCAACGTTGTGATGCAACCTTAGCTAACAAAGCTCACAAAAAAATAGTCAAGTGTCAATATGATCAGTCCGTTCGTCCTCGGATTTTCTCTGAAGGTGACCTTGTCTTGGTATATGACCAAGATAAGGACCCCCTGGCAAGTTCAAACCCATGTGGTTCGGACCTTTCATCATTAAAGAGGTTCTAAGAAAGGGCGCTTATCGTCTGGTGGAATTTGAGGGAAATGTTTTGGCGGAGCCTAGAAATGGGCTCTACCTCAAGAAGTATTACTCATAGGTGGGTCACCTTGGGTGACTTTTTGTAACATATGTATAGTCTTTGTACTATTACTTTTTAATTGTTCTTTTGGTTTTATGGATGTGTCATTTTTTATGTTATATTTTCACTATGGAAGATGTCAAGTGAATCAAAGGTGTTCGTTGGGTTCACAGATGGTGCTAGCCGGCACACTCGAAGGCTTTCCTTGGCATCTTGGGTGATTTTCACACCTCAGGGCTAGTTTCTATCTTCAAGAGGTATCTGTTTAGGCGACACCACAAACAATGTCGTCGAATACAACACAATTATTGAGTTTCTTCGTGACGCTTTGTCGCTTGGTATCTCTCACCTCTTGGTCTATTTAGATGCTCAGCTAGTTGTGTCTCAGTTAAATGGAGTCTATTGAATTCATGATCCTACTCTACACCGACAGTTCCTTAGGGTACGTCTCTTAGAATGAAACTTTAATTACATTACATATATCCATGTTCCTAGGAGATTGAATCAGGTTACAGATACTCTAGCTAATCATATATTATATTGGCATCTTGCACACATGTAAGAAAAAGAACACACACGCACATGTAAATACATTTTTAGATAAGTGTAATCCATAAAACACAAGAAGACAAAAAAATCCATATATAATATCAAAAATATTGGAGTACATGGGTGGGGGCAAGCACCTCAAAAATATGTCCAGTAAAGAGTCATGAGGCTTATGCCCTCAAAAATATACAAAAGGTTCCCTTGGCACGTAGGTAGTCCGGCCTAGCTAAGGATGAGGCCTGTTGGCCCTGTTGTATTGAACAATGACATTTTCCAAACTCCGAAATAGATGGACCCAAGTCCGTGGCACCCCAACTACATGAGGCTACATAGATGGCAGCAGATCCTTGATCTCTGTCATGGGGACTGTACGAGTGAGGGAGGCAAGGTTCCACTCTACCTGTCTCAAAACTCTCTCAGCCTCACTGGCTGGAGATCCCCCTACTATTGTTGGTCCACCGGTTGCAGCTGGTGTGGCCTCTGGTCGAGGACGTCGCCTGGTCCTTGCAAAGTTTGTTGGACGCACTAGTCTGACATCTGCACATAATAGACACATATCTGTCAGATACTCTGATGTACAAAAAACATCATATATATAAAAAAAACATAAAAATCAAATAACTTTGAAAATCAAGCTTACCTAGCTCTCCTCGTACCACTCTAGGAGGTACACCCATGTCAGGGTCCCTAGAAAAGTCGATTCCAGCATAAGGATAGTCCTCTATCACCGAAATCTGTTGAGACCACCAATTGAAAAACTTGTCATAAAAGGCATAGATAGTCCTCCCTCCCCCCTGTCACGAAAACAACAACACCCATTTGTTTACTACTAGAGAAGAGGCTACGTGCCCTCATACAATCTCCCTCAAACTCAGACTAAGTACCCTCTCGAAGATGAAATCACAAAGGATAGTACCAAACCCAATTTTTTTGTGCCTCCACATCTGACACTCTGTCAACTGCCTTTTCATGCAGTCTAGTAAAGTAGTACTCCAGTCAAAAACTTGTGCATTCAAGCACTGAACCACACAATTCATGTGCGCCCGGGAAGCCTAGTGTAAAGATGTGGATCCAGGGATCCACCCAATAAGTAGAGCTATCACTTTCAGCATTAGGTTGCTGATCTTATGAATTAGCACCCGGGTGCCCACTTTGTCAGTACCTGCCTTGCAGTAAAGTGCAATCAACTCCACTATGTTGTGAGGCCCGGAGGGAAACGTGCGAAGACTGATTGGTTCCCCTCTCCTTGAGAGGCCGGTCATAAAGTAGATATCTTCAGTCATTGGATTCAACAATTGTCCATCAAGCATGAATGCCTCATCATCTGGGTGCCAATAGTCTATCAAGGCATTTAGTAGCCTAGGTTGTGCCCGCATAAATGCACTCTAAAAGAGGTTAAATAAGCCACATTGAGATAATGCAACTATAGCATCAGGGTCATGTGAGACCACATAATCAAAGTCCTTATGCTATCTCTCTCTCCACTAAATCTACATCCTGCAATTGACAATTTCAGGAGGGATTATCCCTTGCATTGTTTTAAATTTTTTCTATGTTGGAGGGTATATGCGAGCTATAATGTAGACAATCGCATATGCCCATGTGCAGTATTTTCTTTGCACGTGGGCATGCCCTGGATGTCATAGGACAACCCGCGTATATGTAGGGCCAACCATTGTAAAGGTTAGTGCCCCCCCAAAAAACAAAAAGAAATGCATAAATGAAGAATTGAGATGAAAGGGGGGTTAGTATGTACTTACTTGGTCCAATCAGAAGTTTGTTTCATCCATCGAAGCTCTCGAAATCAAATCTTTTGACAAAGGGGTGTTTTTGTCTCCATGGTCAATTTCTCAATTCACAATGATGATAATGAACTGACAGCTTCTATTTATAGACGTTTTGGACCCTTTTTGTCATTTTTTGGACCCTTTTGTCATTTTTTCTAAATTAAAAATCATTTAACATGGTTTAGGAGTTTCTTATGGATTGTTACAATAAGAGTTACTTAGGGTATTGGGAAACTTTTGGAGTTTTGGGTCATTTTCAAGGTCTTTTGGTAAAAAGTCATTTTTCCAATTTTGTGCATGTAAGACAGGATTCCACCTCCACTTGTTGCACCTCATTGCATTTTTGTCTTTGCCATAGGATAGATCCCACTGAATTGCGACACAGAACCATCATTGTTGCTTTAGAAGTGTCATATTTTAGTGGTAGAGACTAACCCTTCATGGATGCCCTAGATAGATCCTGGTTGTATTTTGGTGTCCATGTCATCATTAATGACTATAGGCTCAGGAGTCCTTGTTAGTTTTATCCTGATTACAAGTTTGAGCCTCATGTTCATGATGCATTATCACTCTTGACCTCACACTTGGGACTCCCAAAACACAACGGGTCTTCTTTTGAGCCCTTTCCTAACGAAGTCCATAGTTAAGCTTTTTTTAGACTCCTTAAAAATGAAAAACTTGCTGAGTGATCTTGTCTTTATCACACTCGTTAAAATGGTTTTGAATAGACGTCTGATCGGTGCTAGTTTACCCCTTTTTTGAACCAACTAAACTATCTTCGAAAAAGGTACCCTAGTGGCATCTCCTTTTACGCTTGTTCAGACTCTCTAAATATGAAAAACCGTCGAGCTTACCTTCTTTGGGCTCATTAAAATTACATCTAAGGGCATTACCATTGTGTGTCTTATTAATCGTGTTTGCATACCTATGTCTTTGGCCTAATGCCAGCTCCATGTTGCTCTCAACTGAACCATATGAAGCATGTCTTATACATAAGCCCTGTAGCACTTTGCCTCTGCATCTTGACACCTTGGCCCATGGAGGCCTTTTCCTGAGTGTCCTTTTCCTACATATATCCCTTTACTCTGAGAATCCATGTGTTCCTTGCGCTTGGAACTAGTATGTCTACGACACTCAATCCTCCTTTGTAACGTAGCATTATTTTATTCTTTTTCAAGCTTTCAAAAATTATTGAAAAAGACAAAATAATCAAATATACCCCAAAAAGAGGAAGGGAAAAGTATTTTCTTTTTATTGGTGGCACATCAATTCTCCCTTGGACAAAGCACATCCTTTCATTTGTTCGACAAGACCTAGGATTTAATATGACCTTAGGAAGTTGTTGTCGCTACATAGAGCTGTGTCCTCCTTCATTTGGTTATTCTTCCAAACATTTGGAGAGTTTGCATTGCCTCCTGCATCGTGAACTTATGTCAACATTATGTTGCCTGAGTCTCATCATTTGTCGTGCTATTGTCCAAGGGAATTTTTTACCAAGCTTGAGTAGGCCCCTCTGCAGTTTGTCTCTTGCCCTCATGCCCAACCATACCGAAACTCCAATCAAGTCTTTGCTCAAAATCCATGAAGCCCTCAGCCTGATCATCAAAATCCTCTAGTCCATTCCTAACAGGTCATCGAAGACTTCTGGGTAACGAAGTCGTACACTCATATTACACTCCTACTCGAGTTGTGAAGATTTTGAAGCTGTTGCTCGAGCTCTGAAGGCCTCATCTCTAGCCATCATGACTTATTCGCTTCTTGAAGATGGATACTATACATGTGTATGTTTTTTATTTAGATATGTAGATCCATTGTGTATTGCTCGTGGCTACAATTTATATAGTTATATGACATGGATCTGTAGTGTATTTGATTGGCAGCCATGATTTTATTTCATTTTGAGCATGGGTATACCCGCCTCAGTGAGACAATTGTTATTTTCCATATGGCACCTCCCGAACTCTGGTCTCTGGGCTCACTTGTTTCATACGTTGGTGAAGATTGATAATGTATTTCGGCCATCAGATGCTCTTCTGACCTCACACTTTAGGGGGCATTTTTTATAACCCTAAATTGCACCAGATATGCTTACCTGGCATCAGGCCATCTCATTTTACATATTTTTCCAAGCCACTACTGAACAACTCTTCTTAAAAACATGCATTTGGAAGGCACATGCACTCTGCTCCACTACTGCACATGTGTATATGCTAGCTGACCCACTACAACCCGTGTACACCTACAAAAGCACGAAAAATGGAAAGTTACAGATGGAACTCACAGTTTTGGTTAAGTTACCTAAACCATTTGACCATCCATAGCCGGCCACTCGACCAAATACCTAGCCTTTCTAGCCTATAAAAGAAGGGGTAGGGGTCCCATTTGGAAGGAGGAAAATAATTGTAAAGAAACTCTACCCAATTTCACATTCCCTTTGTCCCAACATTTTGCAACTAGTGTTTGAAGAAAAGCATATACAAAATAAGTTGGAGCACAGTTGAAGAGGAGCCCAGGACCAGATTCGAGGAGCAATGGCTGATCTCACTATTTTAAGGTTACTCTTGTGAGATTAATAAAAGGAAGTACTTTTCTTGTCTCACCATATGAGGTTTGCAATGTTTAAATTTGATTATATTTTGATAAAATCTCTAACCCATTAGTTCATAGATCATATGCATGTGGAGTTCTTTGTTTGTCTTTTTGTGAATGTAGGTCAACATTGGGAGGCTATTTGCAATCAAGGAGAAACCAAATGTTAAAGGATTGACATCAAACACGGAAACTAAGGTACAATAACTTGATCTTTTTAACCTTGTATTTGCATATGAATAATGGGGTTTATGATTGGGATGTTGGTAAGAAGTAGGAGACCTTAGGTCATTTTCTGCATGCATTACATGAACCTTAATGCTAGTCTATAGGGGGATTTCCCACCCACAACAAAGCATTGGATCTAAATTAATGCTCCCAAACTGAGGATATTTGTTTAACAAAATCAATCAGGAAGATTACCTGGAGTTTGAACCCTACATCGACCTGGATGTTAGGATGTTGGATGACTAGGTTTTCCCAAACATTAGGTGATCATATATACATATGGTGGCATGTCAAACCCCATAAACCCTAGGATGGATGATTGACCACACAGACATGAAAAAATGCACCTTCAATAATGAATAGGGAGAATTTATGGGTGTATTTCTTCCAGTAGAGGTCCACAAATACTAGAAGCTCAGAGACCAAGAGGAAAGGATAAATACATCATTTATGGTTAGATTTTATGAGTTCCATGACACTAGTAGGTTACTGGCCTCATGGTGGAAGGAAGATAATAAGTTCACAAACAGGAGCAACGAATTTTATAGCATGGTAAACCTTGGGGAACCGTATATGTATTTAATGGCTTTAATCTATCGACTATATGGGGAAAAATATTTCTCTAAGTTTTCCGAAGCATGGATGCACTTGGCATATACCATGGAAATATCTGGGAGCAGTTTCAAATAGGGATCCATCATTTCCAAAACACTAAGCACCAACATCCTACAAGCCCAGACACTAAAATATGGAGAAATGCCAATTTTTCACATGGCATCATACTTTTTGGACGTGATCTGCGCAAGAAAGGTTTTCGAAGGTATGGATTTAAGATGACATGTTCTTGAGTTACCCATCCATGTGTATTTCAACGTTCTATGGGAAAATAGGTACACAAAATTTTACGCCCTGATATGCGATGAGTTCATAGCCCGAGTGCACTTCATTATATTTAGAAAAGAATTCGTAAGGTTTTCAACAGCAGCCAAAAAGATGATTTCCAAAGTGGGCCACTGGTATTTTTAAGAAACAAGAAATTATATCAAAGTGTTTCGGGCTACTGGCACACCACAACTACTCCCCATTCATGTCATGGACCATCTCAATTTGGGATAAATTTGTTACCATACCATTTTGTAAGGCTATAATGCCTCTTTGGTAAAGGATAAGAAGAGGGATTTCATACCCTATGGTTTTCATATAGGGTTTTACATGGTAAAAGACAATCCATAGGAGAAACAAGAGGGATTGAGCCAGCTTGTGTATCAGTTCCCACAATCCATTTTTTCAAGCATGATCCAAACGGCCTGGTAATCCAACATGTGTCATATGTGTCTTTATGTTGAGCATATGCTCATGATAAATTTGAAGATGAGATCTTCACTGAGGGTGCCTAGGATTGGGAGGAAGTGCTCCATAGAAGGGATAACCCAAACATGAGCAATCTCAAAGCAATGAGTATGGATGAGAAATTTGAGAAAATAGAGTAAACAACTCAAGAAGTCCTCATGGTAAGAAAATAAAACAAAACAGTACAAGCAACAAAGGCACGAAGGACGGGGATATTGTTACTAGAACAAGTTAAAAAAGCTATACAAATATTAGGAGAAGATCCCCCACTTAACCCTTTGATATGATCCTTTAGGATTACCCCAGCTAATACAAGTATTCATGAGAAAGAGCTAAATGGATCACAGAAAATTCCACCAGAGGAGACCGTTGATCAAGAAAACCACAGCCTTATGTCACCACATGAAGGATCATCAATGACTTCTACAACTCAACAAAGGTCAGAAAGAGTATCGAGTGGGATGGGCATTCCTATTGTCCTCGTAGATTTAATCACCATATATGATGATGAGGAAGGTTTAGAAGCTTCACACATAACCCCGTTACCAATCACACAAGAGGCGAAACCAGGGGAAATGTCTACTCCAGCTTCCCATGTTTTGATCCAAAATCCCCAGGAAAGCGACCATGAGGCTAGGAACAATATTGACACTATTTTTCCCAATCATACGAGAACACAGCCTCAGGGTGATAGCTCTAAGAATGACTTGGATACAGGGGAAAAAGAAAAAGGAATAGGAGAGCCAAAAATTGGAATCTCAATGCCCAAACTCCCATCTAATGGTGATCCTTCATGTACTTCCCCAGCTAGTACAAAGACTTTGTCATTCAACAAGGACCAGCATAAGGAGAAATCAATAGAGCATACATGAACCTCTCCTACTAAGGAATTAAAATAACCTTCCATGGAACATCTCTATATGACAAGAAGCCTTGGAAATACACTTTCCTGGGGAGATCAACATATTCCTGAACCAGTAGATGAAGTCATCGATATACAAGAAATTTATTATGACAGGAAAAATAAATTTTTGATGAGAATAACAATCAAGAAAAGGAATCTGACGCTTGATAGCACACTTCTCATAACCACAAAGGAAATGTTGTTTGACAAAGAAAATTATAAGATGACTGAGCTAATCAGAGAAGGAATGGTCATAAGCGATGCCACTTTAGACAGGGAAAAAGGGGATGAAAGGGAGGTAGCCTCCATGAATTAAGAACTGGACCATATGAGACATCAAGCAGAGTATTATTGAAATTCAACACATGAAGTGGTACTCTTGAAATGTGAGTTTCGAGAGATGTATGCACAATTCACAAGGGAGAGAGACCTCTTCACCGATCGCATAGTGGATTTCCAAGATACCCTCATGGGGTTGGGAACTTGTAAAGACATGAAACGATGGTATGAGAAGGAACATCAAGCATTAGAGCATATAGACTACATCAATGAAGTATAGAAGGGCTGAGATACAAAAGAGCATGGCATCCAAGTGCTAATGGAGAAAAACATCTCCTGAATAAGGAAGGAAACTAAATATTGGGTAAGAATGGTCAAGGAACCCCAGTAGAAAATGAAAAAGAGATGGGAAGAATGTGAGAAACGTTGGGATAAAATCAATCAGGAAACGAGGAATACCGACTTGTGAGAATTTGGTCCACCGGAAGATTTCGTCGATCTACATGACATAGTTAAGAGACATGCAGAGAAATACCAGGTGTGCGAAGCAAAGATTTCAGAGGTTTCAAACATGATCTCTGGTCAAGTGAAGAAGTTCATGGAGCCTCCAATTAAATCTTTCGTAGTCTTATAGCACTTGAGTGTCAAACTAATCAAGTACAAGGAAAGGGAAATTGAGATGAAGGAGGTCCTCTCCACTTCGATGGATCAACATAGGTTCCCATATGAAAATACATTTGAATATCTCTTCTGCAGATGGTCAGAATACGAGAGGAACAATCCAATTTAGTAAACTACCAGATGATCAAAATAGGAGCGAAAAAAAATAGGTAGATAAAGTTTGCCACGTGGCATTTTGTTTAGCTTAACAAAACTTTAGTACTTATTTTTAGTTTAGTTATTTTTTTATAAATAGGGGAATCGACCATGTGTCAAGGGTCAATGGTTTTGGAGAGAAAAACGTTTTTTGAAATTTTGTAAGATAATTATTTATGTGCAAGTTATTTTGATTAAGAAGTTTTTTTTAGAACCAAAGACACTTCTTTCATCTAAGGCATGAATGTGATTGGACCGAGGGGGACTATCTTTGTCTTCAAATTCAATATTTGTTTTTGTATTGAGTAAAATTTGATGTATTTGTTATCCAAAGTTATCTTGTAATGTTGTAACAGTTCTTTTACTCTATTTGATGAATAGAAATTGATTGTGTTACCCTGTGATTGATAATAGAGCATTGAAAATTACTTTTTCTTTCACTAACTTCTTGTCATGTATATATTTTATTTATGTAACTTTTATCTCAGACAATGTTTAATTTCTACTAATCAAAATGGTATTAATGCCAGTTTGAAGTAGTTTATATCTTCTTCTTCTGCATGCTAAGGTATAAAGGTTATCCTACAACCTATACTTTCCTCAACACATAATTAGCTTCCCTATGTCATCTAGTTTAAATCTCTATATTTATTTTGTTATAAACGTTAGAAAAGAACCAAAAAGAGAATTGCATAGACTTAGGAGAGGTTTAACAGAAAAGACATATCTTTCAATCACGATTAAATCCCATTGATAATTCCATCTAGATCATGAATCTGGATAACCTTACCACTCATCAAACGCTTACGAGTACAATTTGGCCTCTTAAGAGGATTTGCTTCATGTTGTTGAGTTAAAGTGATCTCAAACCCATCAATATAATTGGCGCTACAAGGAGGTCCTAAACGAATGCATGGCTAACACTATTTATGATAATATATTCTACAAAGCCTATAGATTCAAAACAACCCACATGCATGGCTAGTCACTCTCAAGAAAACCCACATACAAAGAGTACTCTCGATACGAGTAACTGACCTCAACACGAAGAGGAAGAACACTTGTACCTTGAAATACTTTATGTGCTTCCCCACGAAGAGTTAAATAAGTTCATGGGAATCACTAGAGATTATTCCCGACAAATAGGAGAATTATCATTATGTCATTTAATTCCTCAAAGAAAACAAATAAGCAGACCAATTGTTGGCACCCATGACTAGGTATTTGTTCACACGGTAGAAGACCTAATAGATTTTTCCCTCACAAAGATCGAACAACCCTTTAATATGATACTCAAAACACCAGCTGGTAATTACTCTAAACCTAATGATTTTGAATCTGAAGAGGAAAGGTCTAACTCAGATCACTCATTTTTCGAACTAGAATACATGGAGGATAATAACGATAACAATGGAGAAATGGAATATCATCCTAGAGACAATCAACCATGGTTGGCCAGAGATGCCTTGGAAATCCTAGGATGGGTGCATAACCTACCCAGACATCCAAAAAAAACACTTCCCAAATTGGACCCCAAAACCTCTATATTTCCTGAGGACCATATTAAGAAGTTCATATTAGCTATAAGGTTGATGAATGTGCAACAAAAATATTTAGTGTGAAGAATTTTTCCTTATACCTTTGAAAATTCATCCTCGAATTGGTATTTCAACCTACCAGTTGGCTCCATAACTAGCTGGACAAAGTTTCAAAAGGATTTCTTGGACAAATTTGTTGAAGAAACTACTATAGGAGATTTAATGGATGAACTTTTCATTGCCACTATGGGTCCAAAGGAAAAAGTTAAAGATTTCAACCAAAGGCTCACCACCATTTTGAACAAATTCCAACCTGAAGCTAAACCTACCCATGAGTTGCAAATTGAAGTATATGCTAATGCTCTCCCAACTTTTATTTCAATGTTTATAAAAAGAGATGCCAAACATACTCTATATGGAAATTTTGAAGAAGCTAAAACGATTGAATTCCAAATAAAAGGATGCAAAGAAGGTCAGATCTCACTAATAAAAAATGAAACCCAACCTCTACCTAAGAGATGACTTTTGTTAACAATACCCCTGGGAAAACAAATAGAACAAGGTCCTGAGAAAGAGGGAGGGGATCTAGAAAACGTACAACGGATGATAAAAAAACTTTCAAACTAGATCGTAGATATGAAAAGACATGTTGGGGAAGGAAACCAAAATAAACGATCTTATTATCCCTTTTTAAAAAGAAATCCACCATTCAAGGTTATAAAACCCCCCCCAACCAACCTGAACATTGACTTAGAGAATGTAGCATATGACTCCTTCTGCACATACCATCAAGAAAACCATTTAGAAAGGGACTTCCCCTAATGGTTGTGTGTTATGAATCTAATGGCTAATATATTCGTAGATGAATGCTCTCTAACTGAACAACCTAGTGGCTTAGCAATATGTGTTACTAATCAAGAAAGTCAAGAACCACCCAAAGAGACTTCCATGTTGATATGGGATTTCAATCACCCTATACCTTTCAATGACATCGATGAGGTGTAGGGACCCCCGATTGAAATTCGGAATATACAAATGTGTAGTAAAATTCAAACTGTCCAAAGTAATCCCACCACTACTCAATTATCTCGATCATTGATTAGAGAGTTATCAAGAAGACCCAGAGAAAGACATATTTTGAATACTTGGTAAAATGGAAATGACAGCCGATTGAAGATGCCAGTTGGGAAAGTGAATAAAATATCCAAAAACATGGATAGACGATGCAGGAGCTCATGAACAGGAGTTCATGAATTTTTCATCCATGGGAGTATGATGCAGGAGCATCATAAGCAAGCCAACAAAGCAAGCACAAAAAGAGGGAACAATTGGAAACACACCAGCGCACATTTTGAGAATGTTTTAAATTTGAAAAATAAAACATTAATGTAATATTTGGGAAGATATTTTTTCTTTTATGATTTGGAGATTGTAACACAGATCTTGAGCGTAACTCTCATCTGTTGGCCATGAACATTTAATATATTAAATGTAAGGTAGCTTTAGCTTTTAATTTCGATTAGATATCTTGTAGTGTAGGAGGGAAAACTCTAGAAAGCTCCCTCACATATATGGTATTGTAAGATTATTCTCATTGTAAGTTAGAAGTTGTAGAGAGAAAGAGAATATGAGAACAAAGATTCAAAGAAGTTGTACAAACATATAGTTTTTTCTATTGAATACATGTATAGGGACGGTAGAAATTAATACAAGAATGCTTTAATCCATTTTCATGGTGTACTGATGGTTACCATTTGCATCTATTGAGTGGTATGTTTAAAGTTAATTTCAGTCTCTATTATGCATTTATTTCACTGCTATGTGTATGTATTATTTCATGTTAAATGTGTGAAGTCCGTGAGAAGAAGAGTATGATTTTCAATTGTTTCTCATCTTGAGAATACTTGCAAAGAGTGTAGTGAAGGTATGCAAGGAGTGCATTGACAAGATTCTGAGTTTCATCTCATAAAAGCTTAGGAGGGATACCATTGTTCTCATACCTACAAAAGTGCAAGTATAGAATAGAGCCATGCAAGGAGTGCGTAGGCTGGTTGAAGTCTTAGACTTTTCTAACCCAGGGAGTGGTTGAAGAGTTACTATCGCAAGGAGTGCGCAGAACCAAGAAGTTTAGATAATCAAATATTATCGAGAAGATGTAGGAAGTGCGTACAAGAGTCCCTTAGGAATCTTGATATTGAAGTAAAGTACAAGTTCAGGAGGGATAGAGACTTCATGGAGTTCAAAGGAAGGACGAGGCTTATAGAGGCTTCACAGAAAACCAAGTTCAGGAGGGAAGACACCAAGTTGTTTGGCCAGGTGTCACTAGGGAACTCAATGGATGATGGAGAAGTCCATGAAAGGAGATTGTTGATTTAATCCAGACCATTGGTCACTGGAAGGACTAGAGCCATAGATCTGGCTTAGCTGGATTTCGGGAATCGAGAGTTAGAGGGTCGGTTTTGTGTTGTGTAGTATTCTCGATCTCGTGAAATGCAAAGTCATGATGCGATCATGGCGGTTGATTGTAAAGTCCGAGGGGAGACCCCATATAGGGTTTCGGGGTTGTAAAGTGTTGGGATTGTGTCACACCAACACTCCCAGATTCAGGACTCATGAAATATCTTGTTGTGTGACCCGTGGTTATAGTGAGTGGTCACGTGGAAGAGAAGACTCATGCCTAGTGTTGGATTCACGCAGGTGGGGTTTTCATAGGAGGACCTGTGGTCGTATGTTTTGGAGGTTTTCGTAGGAACTAAGAGAGCCACTTCAGCTCAGGGAGAGTGAAGATCCAAAGGCGGGGAGCTCAGCAGATCCCTGCTGAGGTGGGTTTCTATGTTAGGTGGTATCAGAGCTAACAAATTTGGTTTTCTATAGAGGGAAGACAAAGGATAGTTGTAATTTGAATTTTGTGTGGACAGATTGAAACAATGTCGCCAAGAAGATGTCAAGAAAGAGAAATGTTCGATCTAGTTGTGGAGAGGGAAATGAGAGAACTCCATGCTCATTTAGATGTTATGGAGGAAGCATAGAGATGGACAGTTGATGTTGGAGATGTTAGTGAAGAGGAAAGCGAGAATGAGGCCGGAGCTGAAGAAGAAATTGCAGTCGAAGATGCTGCAGAAGAACGTCTATTCAGGGTTGTTGCAAGGATAGGGGCTAGAGAAAAAATGGACATTCCTATGTATGAAGGAAACTTAGATGTTGAGGAGATATTAGATTGGTTTAGATCTCTAGATAAATACTTCGACTATGAGGACATCGAGGAGGATAAGAGAGTAAAACATGATTTCACTAGACTTAAAGGGCATGCAACACTGTGGTGGGATGAAGTGTAGGCTGAAAGGCGTTGCAAAGGCAAGAAAATAATCAAAAGTTGGGATAGGATGGCTGTAAATATGAAAGCCAAGTTTATCCCTAGAGATTACCAAATTAACCTTTTTCGAAGAATGCAGAATTTGAGACAGAAAGAGATGACAGTGAAGGAGTACATTGAAGAATTTTACAGCATAAACATTAGAGTTGGTCATCATGAGAGTGATGATGAAAAGGTTGGCAGATATTTGAATGGTCTGAGATATGACATTCAGGATGAGATGAGCATGGTAACAATCAAGAATGTGGAAGATGCTTATCATATTGCTCTGAAGGCTGAAGAGAAATTAGCCCGAAGGAAAGTTCAAAAGGGCAGAGGTAGAAGTTAGAGCAGAGGCAAAGCAGTTGCCCAAGACTGAGTCCAGAAAGCCAAGAAGGAAGACAAGAAACCTCATACTCACCTAGAAAGGGGAGGAAGTTCACAGGGAAGACAATCTACTGACAAAAATACTTTTCTGTGAGAAAGAGGAAGAGGAAGAGGCAGAGGAGGTGAAATAAAGTGTTTTGGAAAGATCGGACAAAAATATTTTGAATGTCCCAATAGAAAAAGAGATGGAGGAGGTGAAGCTCACATTTCAGATGCTCGGAGGTGAAATGTTGAGGCAGAATATGCAGAAGGCGGAAGATCCTTAATGATGCAGAAAATTCTCTTGAAGCTAGAAAAGGAAGTGGAGAATCCAGTCCAGAGGAACAATTTGTTTAGAACTACTTGCAAGACCAAGGATAGGGTATGCAAGGTGATAGTGGAAAATGGAAGCACGGATAATATAGTATCCACAAAAATGGTGGAAAAGATGGAATTGGAGACAGTTTCACATCTAAGCCCATATAAAGTTTCATGGTTGCAAAAAGGACATTAGGTAACTGTCACTAAACAATGTTTAGTTGAATTTAAGATAGGGGGATATAGAGATGAGATCTTATGTGATGTTATTCCCATGAATGTCCGTCATCTTTTTTTTGGGAGACCGTGGAAATATGACATGAATGTTATCCATGATGGAATAAAGAACACATACACCTTAGAAAATAATGGTAGGACGCGTATGTTGCTGCCAATTGAAGACAAGAAGGTGAAAGAAGATACAATAAATGATATACTTATCATGAGTGGGAAGGAACTTCTGAACGAATTCAATAAAGGTGAAGAAATGCAGTTTGTTGTGGTAAGAAAACCTAGAGTCATCTTGACTAGTACTTCAATGGATGATCTACCGAAGGAAATTCAGGAACTATTGGAGAATTTCACTGATATAGTGGTGGACGATTTACCTTGTTCATTGCCACTAATCAGAAGTATAAGCCATCACATTGACCTTATACTAGGAGCAAGTTTTCCAAACAAAGACGCATACAAATTAACGTCGCATGAGAATGAAGAGGTTAAGAAGCAAGTCCAAGATTTGATGGACAAAGGGTTGATTAGAGAAAGCTTGAGTCCATGCACCGTGCCAACAGTCTTAAGTCCAAAGAAAGATGGTTGATGGAGGATGTGTATAGACTCGAGGGATATAAACAAAATCACCATTAGGTATAGATTTCCTTTACCGAATATGGATGACTTGATGGATTGCTTGAGTGGGGATTTTTTTTTTCAAATATTGATTTGAAAAGTGGATATCATCAGATTCGAATGAGGGAAGGTGATAAATGGAAGACAACATTCAAGATGAATGAAGGACTATATGAATGGCTTGTCATGCCATTTTGTTTGAAGGAGGTGCCAAGTACTTTTATGAGTAATGAACGAGGTATTGAAGGATTTCATTGGAAAATTTGTAATTGTGTACCTTGATGATATAATGATCCTCAGTAAGACTAAGGAAGAAAATTTGAGACATTTAACTCTAGTGATGAGGAGATTGCATCAAGAGAAGTTGTTGATAAATTTGAAGAAGTCGTCTTTCATGAAGAAATAAATAATTTATTTGGGGTTTGTGTCTCTTTGAATGAGTTGAAGATGGATCCAGAGAAGGTAAAAGCAATCAGAGATTGGTCATCACCAAGGAATATCTTTGAAGTCAGAAGCTTCCATGGAATAGCTGTTGGAGTTACTTCACACACACCTAGGATTTATTTTTCCTAAGGTTATTCCTTGTTTATTAGTCATAATTAGTCATTATCCAGTCTCCTATATTTCAGGGGAGAATATTCCACCTGGAGAATATTCTCTTTCAATTGACACTTCAGTTTGACTAGTTGAGTTGAGTTTAGATGTTGCATTGGTTTTGTCACCATGCAACATTGGGATCATTACCAACTCACTACTCTTTGTTCAACCAGTTAACTGAAGACTAGTTGACTAGTTAACTGAGCTAGGTGGCAGTTCACTCTCGTAACTGCCTGAGAGACTAGACTAGGTGGTAGTTTACTCTTGTAACTATTGGTGTGTGTCCAGATCAATCTAGACCACCACTATGGCTCATTAGTTACTCATGTATCCTATATCTATTGTAAATTATTCACTCTTTGAGTGTGGAATACGGTTAATGAGGATTCTTCCATTATTTCTATCTTGCTTCTTCTTTCTCAATTTCTCTCTACAAATGTGTGTAGTATTTTCTAGCTAGATCTATTTTGTGCAGGTTCAATACATTTACACTAGCCAGTTTTTACAGGAAGTTCATCAGAAATTTTAGTGGAATTTGTGCACCAATGATGGACATAGTCAAGAAAAGACATAAATATTTTCATTGGAAAGAGAAAGCAAAGAAAAGTTTCAAATTGTTGAAGGAGAAGATAACTAGACAACCAGTTTTGGTTCTGCCAGATTTTAGTGAAACATTTCATGTCAGATGTGACACAAGTGGATTCGCGGTTGGAGAAGTCTTAAGTCAAAACAATAGACCAATTGCATACTTCCATGAGAAGATGAACGAGACGAAGATGAAATATTCCACGTATGAAAAAGAGTTTTATGCAGTCATACAGGAGACATTATTTGGTTTCGAAGGAGTTTATTTTGTATAGCGACAATGATACTTTACAATTCATAACTTGACAGGAGAAATTGAACCAAAAACATGCAAAATGGGTTGAATTTATGAAGAACTTTACTTTTGTTATAAATCACATTTATGGAAATGCTAACAAGGTTGTTGATGCATTGAGAAGGAAATGTTTGATTCTGCAGGAGTTTCGTGTGAAGACCTTAGGTTTTGATATCCTTAAGGAAATGTACAGGGATGATNAGAACTTTACTTTTGTTATAAATCACATTTATGGAAATGCTAACAAGGTTGTTGATGCATTGAGAAGGAAATGTTTGATTCTGCAGGAGTTTCGTGTGAAGACCTTAGGTTTTGATATCCTTAAGGAAATGTACAGGGATGATTCAGATTTCGAGGATGCTTATGAAGCATGTGAGAATCCTATTCTGAGAGACAGAAGCCAATGGTTTGAATATTTAATTCAAGATGGATTATTATTCAAAGGAAATAAGTTGTGTATTCCAAAGATTTCTATGAGAGAGAATCTTCTGAAGGAAAAACATAGTGGGGGATTGGTTGGACATTTTGGCCATGAAAAGACATTTATGCAACTGAACAGTTTATATTATTGGCCAAGGATGAGGATAGATGTCAAGAAATTTGCCAATAGATGTAGAATTTGTCAGCACGCAAAGGGAAAAAGGCAGAATACAGGGTTATATAAACCTTTACCAGTACCAGAGAGGCTGTGGGATGCGGTAAGCATGGATTTTGTGTTAGGACTACCGAGAACACACAGAGGTTGTGATTCCATATTTGTGGTAGTTGACAGATTTTCCAGAATGGAACATTTCATTCCATGTTAGAAAACCAGTGATGCCACTCACATTGCAAATCTGTTTTTCAAAGAAGTTTTTAGACTTCATGGTTTACCCAAGAGTATTGTTTCAGATAGGGATACCAAATTTGTTGGTCATTTCTGGAGGACACTATGGAAGACATTGGGAACATATTTGTCTTTTAGCTCAGCATATCACCCTCAGACAGATGGAAATACTGAGGTATTAAATCGAATCTTAGGATATTTATTGACGAGTTTAGTAGCTGAACATCATAGTCAGTGGGATCAGGTTTTTCCGCAAGCGGAATTTGCATATAATGACTCACCTAACAGAAGCACAGGATAGATCCCATTTCGAATAATGTATAGAATGCAGTCGAAAGGAGTATTTGAGTTGAGAGACTTAGAACAGAGTGAGTTCAGAAGTGTTGGAGAAGAATATTTTGCAGCAGAGATGCAAGAGCTCCATAGTAAGATTAAAGAGAGGTTGCAGAATTCCAACCAGGCATATAAGTGCAGATCAGATCAACACATAAGAGAACTTTAGTTCAAAGTGGCATATTTAGTTTTAGCACATCTAAGAAAAGAAAGGTTCCCAAGGGGAACATACAATAAACTGAAGAGGAAAAAGATAGGGCCATGTAAAATTTTAAGGAAATTTGAGGCCAATGCTTATGAAATAGAATTATCAGATGGGGTAGGAATATCACCCATATTCAATGTAGCAGATCTGTATCCTTATAGAGCAGATGAAGCGGGAGGAGAAGAGAATCAGAAGAAATTTCAATGGGTTAAACAGATGCCTGTAGCTGAGAAGCCACGGATGGAAAGGATCATTGATCAAAGAGTTAGCAAGAAGACCCGGAGAAAGACATATTTTGAATAATTGGTAAAATGGAAAGGACACCTGATTGAAGATTCCAGTAGGGAAAGTGAAGAAAATATATAGAAACATGGATAGATGGTGCAGGATATCATGAACAGGAGTTCATGAATTTTTCAGCCAGGGGAGTATGATGCAGGAGCATCGTAAGCAAGCCAGCAAAGCAAGCTCAAAAAGCGGGAGCAACTGGAATCACACCAGTGCACATTTTGAGAATGTTTTGAATTTGAAAGATAAAACATTAATGTAATATCTGGGAAGATATTTTTTCTTTTATGATTTGGAGATTGTAATGCATATCTTGAGCGTAACTCTCATCTGCCGACCATGAACATTTAATATATTAAATGTAAGGTAGTTGTATCTTTTAATTTTGATTATATAACTTGTAGTGTAGGAGGGAAAACTCTAGAAATATCCCTCGCATGTATGGTATTGTAATATTATTCTCATTGTAAGTTAGAAGTTGTAGAGAGCAAGAGAATAGGAGAGAAAATATTTAAAGAAGTTGTACAAATAAATAGTTGTTGCTATTGAATACATGTACAGGGACACTGGAAATTAATACAAGAATGATTTAATCCATTTTCATGGTGTACTGATGGTTATTGTTTGCATCTATTGAGTGGTATATTTACATTTAATTTCAGTCTTTGTTATGCATTTGTTTCACTACTGTGTGTATGTATGATTTCATGTTGAATGTGTGAAGTCCACAAGAATAAGAGTATGAGTTTCAATTGTTTCTCATCTTGAGAATATCTGCAAAGAGTGCAATGAAGGTCCACAAGGAGTGCATTGACAAGATTCTGAGTTTCATCTCAGAAAAGATCAGGAGGGATATCGTTGTTCTCATACCTACAAAAGTGAAAGTATAGCATAGAGCCATGCAAGGAGTGTGCAAGCCGGTTGAAGTCTTAGAATTTTCTAACCCAGGGAGTGGTTGAAGAGTTACTATCGCAAGGAGTGCGCAGAACCAAGAATTTTAGATAATCAAATTTTAACGAGAAGCTACAGGAAGTGCATACAAGAATCCCTTAGGAATCTTGAGCTTGAGGTAAGGTACATGTTCAGGAGGGATAGAGACTTCATGGAGTTCAAAGGAAGGATGAGGCACATAGAGGCTTCATAGAAAACCAAGTTCAGAAGGGAAGATGCCAAGTTGTTTGTCTAGGATTTGCTAGGGAACTCAACGAACGGTGGATAAGTCCACAAAAGGAGATTTCCCATTTAATCCAAACTGTTGGTCAGTGGAAGGACCAGAGTTGTAGATCTGGCTTAGATGGATTTCGAGAATCGGGAGTTGGAGCATCAGGTTTGCATTGTGTATTATTCCCAATATCGTGAAACACAAAGTGACGACGCGATTATGGTCGTTGATCAAGGAAGCCCCAAGATCGTTGGAACTAGTCTGAGGGGAGACCCCATATCGGGTTTCAAGGTTTCAGGGTTTTGGAGTTGTAGAGTGTTGGGATTGTGTCACACCAACATTCCCAGAATTGTGACTCGCAAAATATCTTGTTTTGTGACCCATGGTTATAGCACGTGGTAACATGGAAGAGAAGACTCACGCCCAGTGTTGGATTCACACAGATAGGGTTTTCATAGGAGGGCCTATGGTCGTATGTTTTGGAGGTTCTAGTAGGAACTAAGAGAGCCACTTCAACTCAGGGAGAGTAAAGAGACAAAGGTTGGGAGGTCAGCAGATCCCTATTGAGGTGGGGTGTTGCATCAAAATTGGATGGAAGTCATTCAGGAATTTGATCTAGACATAAAACCTACCAAAATAGTCAAGGGTCGAGGATTGTGTAAACTAGCTCTTGAGGCCCAAGATTTGATCAACGTAGAAGAATCTGGTAGGGAAAATGAATTGTCATTATGGTGTAGCGAAACCTTATTCGTTCCTCCTAGGAAAGAATCCTACTATGGAAACCTATCTTATCTCCTACACCATGGAACCTATCCAAAAAACCTAAACCCTAGAGAAAGGAGAGCTCTGAGGTTGAAGTCTGCTCAATATCGTCTCATATATTTTGTTATTTTCTGCGTAAACTATGATGGACTAATCCTTAGATTTATTGAACATGATGGTTTAGAAAAGGTACTGAGAGAAATCCATGACAGTCCAGTGGGTGGACATTTTGCAGGAGAAACCACGGCTCAAAAAATATTAAGGGTGTGTTATTATTGGCCTACTCTTTTCAGGGACGCTCATGCATATTCCAGGAAATGTAAATCTTGTCAAGTAAGCGCTGGTAGGGAAAAGAGGGAAATCATTCCACTCTAGTTGAAGACCATATCCATACCATTTGATCAATGGGGAATAAATTCCATAGGATAATTACTACTAATTCTTTGAAACAACATAAATATATATTGACTGCTACATATTATTTCACAAGATGGACAGAGGATATCCATCTCATGCACATTAATGGAAAGGTAGTGATCCAATTTTTAGAATAACAACTAATAATGAGGTTTTGGGTGCCCTCTGTCCTTGTTTTTGACAATGCTACCTACTTTTCTTCCACACGCTTGATAGAATTCTCCCTTGATAAGGGGTTCATAATAAGATATTTTTCAAACCTGATGAGAATTAAAAAAAAAAATGATTGAAAATCATAGGAATTGGGACAATTTTCTTCATAATTCCCTATGGACTGATAGAGTAACACCTAAAGAATCCATAAGAAACTCTTTGTACTTTGTGGTATATGGGAAAGAATCCATTCTTGCAAACGGATTCTATCTTCCATCTTTACAACTTTCCCAGGAATCAATAGGTCATCCCTCATCTTCTCTACAACAAAGGATTGATACCCTTCTCAAGTTGGATGAAGAAAGATAAGAGGATAAAGTTAAGTTCACCACTCATCAATGGGTAGTTAAAATATGGTTCTACAAACGAAGGCCAAAGAAAGAAATTTTGAGGTAGGAGACCTAGTCTTGAAGTGGGATAAAGAAAACGAGTCCAAATGAAAACACTCAAAGTTATAGAATCTATGGGTCAGACCTTTTCAGGTGGCCGAGAATATCGGGGCATGCACATACTGGTTGCAGAATCTAAGGGGAGAATATGACACCCTCCTAGTGAATGGCAAGGCCTTAAAACAATACTTCACCTAAAAAAAAAATGTGTGTCTTTTGATGTTTTGTTTTTGTTTCTTTTTAGAATACATTTTGATTAGGATGAGTGTGTAGGTTTAGGGAAGACCATCTTTGAGCTCCTTTTTGTTCCTTTTGATTGTTTTTTTCTTTTAATTAAGTTTTTTTTTGTGAAGCAATAGTTGACTTTAATAAATACGGTGAAGCGGACTATGCTCTTGACCTACACTTACATGCGAAACAAGAGACGTTGGGAAAAGACAAATTTCCAAAATCATTTTTTGTCTTTGTAAGCATAATACTTGGGGAAGTGATGAAATATATTCCTAGTGTCCTGGTAGAGATAAATGGAAATATGTCTAGATGGAAAGAATCACATGTACCTATGGAAAGATCTAGGGAAAGCTCCACCTTAACACTTTCACCTTGTTAAAAAACAAATATCCTCCTCTATAACTCACTCTTGGTATTTATGCCAAAAAAAAAGATTCATAAAAAGAGTGTAAAGTCTGAGAGGGTATGAAGATATCTTTGTCGGGGCTATGGATGCTCGCTGGAAGTGGAGAAAGGTCTGTGATGTCGGGGTGACTCTGTTGGGGCTATGGAAAATCGCTAGTAGGGGAGCAACACAATGAGAAATGAATGATATCTAAATGTCCTCATGCCAATGGATGCCCTACCCAGATCTTGTCTAGAAATGACATGGATTGTGGTTAAAAGGAAAGGGGGTATAAAATCTAAACCCCATAGGAAGATCCAATTTGCGAACCCGGGAAATTATGTACATATTGATAGAAAAGGTTTTGTTGAAAAGGAATAGAATAAATCCATATGGTTTCTCAACCAATTTGCATAGGATAAGCATGAGGGAAGGATCAAATATTATGTTTTTGCCTACAAAATCGCCATATTTTGAGCATTCAACACACCCTAAACGTTTTTGTGAATATTTTCTTTTGGGTACCACTCCTTTTTTTGAATAGAGTCATTTGTGAAGGGATCAATAGGTTTTTTCCATTGTTATGTTTTAGAATTGATCACATTTGTTTTGGTTTGAATCTTTTGAACATATTGATTTTTTCTCTAAGTAAACCTGGCATTTAGACTAAGTGTACACAACTTTAAATTTGAGCCACGCACCCATCATCGGCATCATCAGAATCCGAAAGGAAACATTCCCACACAAAAATGATAATTTTCAATCGTCGATCGTTGATGTACCGTTGGCATCGAAAAAATGGGAGAAAGGGTGCGTCGATCGTGGATTTTGGCCTCCAAAAAAGTTTTCTAAAAATCGTTGATGTATCATTGGCATCAGCGAAATACAAATGGAAAACTGTCAACATAGGAGACAAAAATCGTCGATATATCGTTGGCATTGGTGAAGAGGAAAAAAGGGAACGGTAACATGTGTGAAAAAGGCAATCATGAACACCAAAAAAAAACGCTCCTCACACCCAAGGGGTCAAATCAACTGCCACGTGTTTTTCCACGTAAACAATTTGTATTTCTCATGGATTACCCACGTCATCTTTTGATGTTCCCCATGTCATATCTATATTTCCACGTTAGCACCGTGTGGAAGTTTTGGGTCGGCATCGGAAATTTTTCCTAGAGGCGCCAATGAAATAATGTCAAAGACAATCCACCGACGCCGATACAATCATTATCTATCGACTAATTCCTAGAAAACTAAACTTCTAGTTTTAGTTCGAGCCTTTACCTATAGACACCGACAACCATGGTTGATCTGTGATCCTACTTATCCCTGATACTGATCATACTAGTTTCTTGTAAATATGAAAAGGCTTGGTAATTCGATGGCACACCTCCCGCTGAGATGAGACATAATTTTGTGATTTGATAGAAAAATTAAATTTTCATGCAACCTACACCACAATCCCACACACCAACCAACTATTGAAATTTTAATTTGCTGATTAACTATGAAATAATCCGCTACGGTGCCGCCAGCCGGTTTTTCATTTAATCTTAAAGATAGTGTGGATTATGTGGTAGATTGTGCAGACCACATTTACACTCCTGAATTTAACACTTGATGTGACAAGGTAAGTGTGTTTTTTGTTTAAATTTGAAATTTTTATGCCCAAACATGGTATTCTATTCACAAATCACTTGTCTCTCGAAGTAGACAAAGAAGCAAGAGAAAGCATCGAGGAGGTTACAACCCACTCTCTAACTTTGGTTACCAGTAAAACCAGGTTAATCTCTTGCAAGGAAGAGGTAAGCATTGTATTTACCATTTCTACACTTATAATTGCGTCAATAACACTTCTCGAGGTTGGCTGGTGGCTCACTATAGTATTTTTTCTTTTCTGCAAGAAAATGCCTCCAAGAAATCTAATGACCAGGAACTCACCAAGAATGCCCAAAATGAAAGAACCATAGTTCATTGAAGGGTCTACTCCAAGTGCTGCAAGGGAGCTTGATTTTATCTCAAAGACATAATGAGTTATCCACACTTCTACCAAAAATCAGTTTACCCAACCTCTGACATTTGGTGACAAAGAGGTGAGCACCAGATCTAAAGTAATGCTCCCACATTGGGGAGATTTTAAAAAAAAAATCAACCAGGATGATTACTTGGAGTTTACACCCCACAATGACCCAGACGTCAGGATGTTGGATGACCAAGTTTTCCCAAACATTAGGCGATCATATCTACATATGGTGCCCTACGGGACCCCATTTTTTCCTTGCATTGAAACCTTAGAATGGATGATTGACCACATAGACGTGACAAAATGCACAGCAAATATTGAACAAGGTGAATGTGTGGGTGTCTTTCTCCCAGTAGAGGTCCAAAAATACTGCAATCTCAGAGACATAGAGGAAAAGATAAATACAAAATTTGTGGTTAGATTTTATGAGTTCCATGAAACTAGCATGATATTGGCCTCATGGTGGAAGGAAGATAATAAGTTCACAAATAGGAGAAAGGAATGGTATAACATAGTAAACCTCAGGGAACCATATGTGTATTTAATTGATTTAATCTGCCAATTATATCGGGGGGGGGGTTTCTCTAATTTTTCAGAAGCGTGGATTCCCTTGGCATTTACCATGGCAATCTTTGGGAGTATTTTCAACTAGGGAGCCATCATTTCCAAACAACTAAGAATTGGTATCCTACAGGACTAGACACCAAAAGATGGAGAAACGTCAGTTTTCCATATGGCATCGTACCTATTGGACATGATCTGCGCAAGAAACATTTTCACAGGTATGAATTTAAGATGGAATGTTTTTTAGTTACCCATGTATGCTTATTTCAACATTCTGTGGGAAAATAGGTACAATAAATTTTACGTCCTGATATGCGATGAGTTCATAGCCCAAGTGCACTTCATTATATTTAGAAAAGAATGCCCAAGGATTTCAACAACAGCCAAAAACATGATTTCCAAAGTGGGCCACTGGTATTTTGAAAACAATAACACTTATATCAGAGTGTTCGAGGCTACTGGCGCACCACACCTACTCCCCATTCATGTCCCAGACCATCTCATTTTGGGACAAATTTGTTACCAGACCATTATGTAAGGATATAATGCCTCTTTGGTAAAGGACAATAAGAGGGCTTTCATACCCTGTGGTTTTCATATAGGGTTTTACATGGTAAAATAAACTGCATAGGTGAAAAAAGATGGATTGAGCCATATTGAGTATCGGTTCCCCATAGGTAATTTTTGCAAGCATGATCCAAAAGGCATGGTAATCCAGCACATGTCTCATGTGTCTTCATGTTGGCCATATGCTTATGATAGCTTTGAAGATGAGATCTTCACTGAGGGCACCCAGGACTAGGAGGAAGTGCTCCATAGAAGGGATAACCCAAACATGACCAAGTTCAAAGCGATGACTATCGATGAAAAAGTGGAGACAATAGGGAAAAAAAATCAATAAGTCCTCAGGGTAAGAGAAGAAAACAAAGAAGTAGAAGAAACAGAGGCACAACAGAGGGGGATATTGTTATAGAAGAAGTTGAAAGAGCTATACAAAGACTAGGAGAAGATCCCCCGCTTAAACCTTTGATAGGACCCTTGAGGATTACCCCATCAGATACAAGTAATCATGAGAAAGAGATAAATGGCTCATAGACAATTCCACTAGAGGAGACCGTTGATCAAGAAAACCTCGGCCCTATGTCACCATAGGGAGGATCGTTGGTGACTGCTACAGCTCAACGAAGGTCAAAAAGAGTATCAAGTGGGATAGGTATGCCTATTATACTCATAGATTTAATCACCATATATGACGATGAGGAACGTTCATAAGCTTCACTCATAACCCTAGTACCAATCACACAAGAGGAGGAACTAGGGGAAACATCTGCTCCAGCTTTTGATGTTTTGATCCAAAATCCCTAGGAAGGCGACCATGAGGCTAGGAACACTCTTAACATTGTTTTTCCCAATTATCTGGGAACACAACCTTAGGGTGACAACTCTAAGAATGACTTGGATACAGATGAACAAGAAAAAGGAATTGGGGAGCCATAAATTGGCATCTCAATGACCGAAATCCCAACTAATGTCGATCCTTCGCCTACTTCCCCAACTAGAAAAAAGACTTCTTCATACAATGAGGAACAATAGAAGGCCAAATCAACAAAGCATACATGAACCTCTCCTGCTAAGGAATTAAAAGAGACTGCCATGGAACATCTCTATACGAGAGGAAGCCTAGGAAACACTTTATCCTGGGGAGATCAACAGATTTCTGAACCAATAGATGAAGTCATTGATATACAAGAAATTGCTTATGACAGGAAAAGGAAAGTTGTGATGAGAAGAACAATTAAGAAAAAGAAGCTCACGTTGAATAACACACGTCTCTTAGCCAAGAAGGAAACATTGTTTGACACAAAAAATGATAATATTACTGATCTAATCAGAGCAAGTATGGCTATAACCTATGCCACTTTAGACAGGGAAAAAAATGATGAAAGGGATTTAGCTACCACAAAGAAAGACCTGGACCGTCTGTGACATTAAGCAGATTATTACCAAAATTCAACACAGGCATTGGTACTCTTGAAAAGTGAGTTTTGAGAGATGTATGCACAATTCAAAAGGGAGAGAGACCTCTTCAATACTCACGTAGAGGATTTCCAAGAAGATACCCTCATGGGTTGAAAACCTATAAATACATGAAATGATGGTATGAGAAGGCGCATCAAGGCTTAGTGCATATATACTACATCAACAAAGTATAGAAGGGTCGAGATACATAAGAGCATGGCATCTGAGTGCTAATGGATAGCAGCATTGACCGAATAAGGAAACCAGTTGAATACTGGGTAAGCATGGTCCAGGAAACCCAACAGAAGATGCAGAAGAGGTGGAAAAAATATGAGAAACATTGGAAGAAAATCAATTAGAAAATGAGGAATATCAATTTTCCAGAATTTGGTGCACCAAAAGATTTTGTCGATCTATGCGACATAGTTAAGCGACATGCAGAGAAATAATAGGTGTACAAAGCATATATTTCACATGTTTCAAGCATGATCTCAGGTCAAGTGAAGAATTTCATGGAGCATCCGATTAAATCTCTCGTAGTCTTACAATGCTTGAGTGTCAAACTATTCAAGTAAAAGCAAAGGGAAATTGATATGAAGGAGGTCCTCTCTAGTCAGATGGATCAACATAGGTTCCCATATGAGAGAAACAATCCACTTCAGTAAACCACCAGATGATCAAAAGAGGAGCAAAAGAAAACATATAGATAAATTTCACCACGTGGCATTTTCTTAACTTAAGACAAATTTAGTAGTTATTTTTTTATAAATAGGGGAATCGACCTTGTGTCAAGGGTTGATGGTTTTGGAGAGAAAGAATTTTTATGGAATTTTGTAAGAGAACTATTTCTGTGCAATTTGTTTTAATTAATAATTTTTGTTTAGAACCAAAGACACTTCTTTCATCTGAGGCGTGAATGTGATTGGAACAAGGATGACTATATCTATCTTTGGATTCAATATTTGTTGTTGTATTGAGTTACATTTTTTGTAGTTGTTATTCAAAGTTATCTTGTAATGTTGTAATGGTTCTTTTATTAAATTTGATGAATATAAATTGATTGTGTTACCATGTGATTGATAATAGAGCATTGAAAATTACTTTTTCTTGCACTTACTTCTTGTCACATATATATTTTCTTTTTGTAATTGTTATCTCAGATAATGTTGAATGTCTACTAATCAAAATGGTATTAATGCTAATTTGAAGTAGTTTAGATATTCTTCGTCTGCATGCTAAGGTATAAAGGTTATCTTGCAACCGATCCTTCCCCCAACACATAATTAGTTTCCCTCTATCCTCTAGTTTAAATATTTATATTTTTTTTTTATAAACGTTAGAAAAGAACCAAAAAGAGAACTGCATATCTTGAGGAAATATTTAACAGAAAAGACATATATGTCAATCACGATTAAATCCCATCAATAATTCCAGACATATCAAGAATCTGGAGAACCTTACCACTCATCAAATACTTATGAGTCTAATTGGTCCTCTTAAGTGGGTTTGGTTCCTGTTGTTGAGTTAAAGGGATCTCAGACCCCTCAACAGAATGCTTTCAATATTCAGGTTTTCTATTGTTCCAATATTTCCCTTATTGATCTTTAGTGGTGCAACATAATCTTCTAAATCTAGCTTTGGACCTTCTACATCTCTCTCTCTCCTTCAACTTTTGTAATCTTGATTTTGTGTGGGTTTTCTTCTGTTGGATCTTCTTCTTCTGCGACATGATAACAATGTAACAATTGTCCGACTGTTTGTTTCTTCATGTTTTGATAAGCTATCACAATATCTACTTCTGGTTCTTCAAAATTCTTGTCCCTTACTACCTTTAGTGTTGTATCTATTTCTAGATTCTCATGTTCGAATGAAAATGTAATGACAAAGTTTTGTTGCATTTCCTCTCAATTTGCAGTTTCCTTGCGTTGTTCCAACTTTGTGTACCAATTCCTTAGAATGCCTTCCAATGTGTGAATAAAATGATTTGGCCACTCTTCTGGTGGCACTAATCTCTATTGAATCATACATCTTTATATATATTCTTTGGGTTTTCCTATTCCATCATACTTCTCCACATATCTATATTCCTGTTCTACGCAAATCTAATGTGAAGTAACCTCTTGCATTGATACCAGTTATTGATCTTCTCTTTATGTGTACCCCACCATCATGTAGGTGTAGCTTTCAAAAAAATATTCAAAACTGGTAACCTTTGATTTTCCACTATTTCTAATTCAAAATTCATTAAACATTATTCTGAATCATTCTGACCATAAAAAGTGGGTGGTTTCCTTACCTCTGTACCAACCCATCTTACTACACGTGTCATTCTTGCACATCTTCTGGTGGATAACCCATGGAATCGCTACTGCCAATTCTCCAGTCTTGTTTCATATTCTTAAGAACATGAAATAATACTTCTCCAACTCAACATTCCATCTATAGTAGGGTTAATAGAATATTATTCTCGTGCAATATTTATATACAATTGGTTTATGTCTTCTACAATAAAATTTTATGTCACAACTTCCACATACCTTCCTCCTTCTGATGGATCTAATGGTGCAATAACTCTGTATTATCCTGATTCAAATATCATCTTTATAGTCTTTAGATTGATAATAGTCTGGTTATCAAAATCCCAATCCAACCCCAACAATGTTGGATATGGTGAATTGTTATATACTATGTCAATCACTTCAAAGTCTGCCATTGTGCACACTCCATATAGATCTATTGGTATTCCCTTCAGTATACTAATTGGTACCACTCTATGTTGATTTTCTAACTTCAACTGAATAGGAGAAAATCCTAATCTAGGTTCCCCCATAGCTTCCCATGTATTCTTAGGCAGAACATTTACATCAGACCCTAAGTCTATTATGATATCACCCATATTGAAATATCCAATGTTTGCATTCAACCTGAATTCCCTACTTGTTGTTTTCTTCTTACGAACCTAATTGACTCTCTTGTGTTCGAACTTCATTTCTTCTCCATAATTTTACTTTTCTAACAGACTTTGTAATACTTGTAAAGAGTTTTTATCATTCAACAACTTCATACACCACCCAAAACCATTTCTAAAATTACTTACTTGTTATGATGGGTATTATTTGTTTGTATAATGAAATAGTGGAGGCATGTCATATAATGGTACATAATCTACTGGCCTTTTTGCCTGAATTCAATGTAATATTCTCCTTCAAAATCTCTTGTCTAGCTTCCTTGAATATTTCCTTCTCTTTGCGTGCATCAAAATTATGTCAGGGGTTGTATTCTTTCTGACCCACTGGTACTAATAATGATCCTTCTTTGTTTCATTTTCTCATTTCTTGGCTCCACCTATAATAACTATGTTAATATTCTTCCCATCCTCTTCTCTGTTTTCCACAACAATCCATTGGACATTCTGATTATTCTGGTTCCTCTTGTCTTGTATATTTACAAGGAGTGTCGGACAATATTCTATCTCATGGTATATTATGTGAAAATACATACATGTTGCAGGTGGTTGTGGAAAATATCTTGCATAGTGTCCAGGTTTCTGATAGTTTTGACTAACTACTAGTCCTCTACTTCCTCCAAATCCTCTTCCTCCACGGCCTCCTCCTCTAAATCCTCCTATGTTAACTTCATTGTCTCTGTGCAGTGTACTATACTGTGGTCCTTGATTGTACTACGACTGCACATTATTGTACTGTGGTGGCATTGCACACTGCTATGTGTTGTTATACTGCGGTGGTGCTCCAAACTGTTGCACATTATTATACTATGGTAGTGCTCCAAACTATTGCACATTATTATATTGTGGTTGATGTACATGTTGTCATGTCATTAATTTATCATGCACCCTACAAGTATATGATGTTCTCTCCTTCATTATTTCGAAGGTTCTGCAATCCTTGTCTTCATGTCCAACCGACTTGCAAAAATTACAAAATGTACTCTTTGGTATTGTTTGATACTTTTGCATCATGGGAAAATGATAAGGATCATGTCCATGTGTTCTACATATCTCACACCATGGTTCTCCTATGGGTAAAGGATTCAGCATTCATGTATTGCACAAAGGTTGGGAACTCGTTCTTATGATAACCTTTTGTTATGAAAAATGTGCACCAGACATCTTCCCTCTTTTCCTTTCCCTTACTATGATTCAACTAGAATGTCAGCTTCTTCAGATCTACTCTCAGCTCTTCCACAACTGGATCTGTATGTTTAGATTGATTTTCCTCTAATTACAAATCTTCTTGCAAGGTTGTTCGTCACTATAATTGCTTAATTGATTCAAACAACCAAGTGATACATAAATTATCAACCCAGGGAAGTCTTGTTATTTCAAAGATAACCACGCACTATATATGCTCAATTCCAAAAGCAACTTACAGTTGTAGTAAAAGAAACTATACTAATCACACTTGCCTTGCATGAACTGAAGTTCTGATTTAAATCACAGGAAAGGCACCTACCTATTGCAGATTTTAAAGATTAATCTTAAAGAATCCTGGATTACATTTAAAAATAACACTTGCAATAGGAAAGAACAACTATGCTACAACCAGAGAACAAGACCCTTATCCTCAAACAGAGACTTCAGTGTTTGTTTCTGATTAACACTCTTTCATGAAAACAGTAATGTAGAGAAAGTTAACTCTATCTAACATAGAACAAGGCCATCTAATTCCTTCCATTCTAAGAAGGAACTTTTAGCCCTATTTCTGATTAGCACACTTGTGAAAGATAATTGAGATCTACAAAGAATAGGATAGTCTGATTCCTTCCTTTCTAAGCAGGAACCCTTAACCCAGCTTCTGGCTAGCACACTTGAAGAAATAATGGAAGTCTACAGAGAACAGGATGTTCCGATTCCTTCCTTTCTGAGCAGGAACCCTTAACCCAGTTTCTGACTAGCACACTTGCAGAAATAATGGAAATCTACAGAGAACAGGATGTTCTGATTCCTTCCT
>ML794531.1:162872-173463 GCA_009831015.1 Picea engelmannii
CGCTCTGTGGAGTGCCTTGGCTTCCACCCATTTAGTCATGTAGTCTGTGCAGACCAGTATATAAACTTTTTGATTGGATGGAGGGTTGATGGGTCCTATGAAGTCTAAGGCCCATCTTTCAAATGGTTCAAGTACTACCTGGGTGTTTAATGCCATTTCATATCTATGATTAGGTTGGACTACTCTTTGGCAGCTATCAAATACTTGATCAATACTTGATCAATGAATGGTAATGGAAAGTGATCTTTCTGAGTGGCTTTATTTAAAGCTCTGTAATCCACACATACTCTCCATTTTCCGTTCTTTTTAGGAACTATTACCAACGGGGACACCCATTCACTGTCTGATATAGGATAGATAAACCCTGCATTGAGTAATTTTTGAAGTTCTTCTTTGAGAATTTCTCTTAAATTGGGGTTCATTCGTCGCTGAGGTTGACAGATTGGCCGATAATCTTCCTTGATATATATTCTATGAGTACATAACTCAGGAGAGATTCCTTTCATATCTGTGTAATCCCATGTGAATGCTTCTTTATTTTCCTGAAGTAACTTCATTAACTGTTGTGTTTCAGCATCTGTCAAATGAGGGTTTATATTCAATGTTTTGCCAGGTTCAATTTCGACTGTTATGCTTTTGGAGGAGATGGTTTTAGGTGTTTGAGGTGGGCTTTCTGAATTGAGGTTTTCTTGATTATCAGACTCCAACAGTGCAGTTAGTTGATTATGAATTGTTGGAGTTACAGAGGAGGGTTCACAAATAAAATTATTGATTATTTCATCCTCAGTAGAGTCTTTCAGGATTAAAGCTTGTCCGATAGTCAAAAGCGGCTGAGTAGGTTGATCCTCAAAATCTACCCATACAGAATTATCATTATTAGCCAGGGGTGTAGCATGAGGATAGAGTGTAAGATGCTTCATTTCATAACCGTTTGAAATTGTCATTGACCCTGATCTACAGCTGATAAAAGCATTTGCTGTGGCTAGCCAAGGTCTCCCAGAATTAGAGGATGCCCCCCCAACTTTCTTTTGGGCTGCAACACTGTAAAGTCAACAGGATAATTCCAGGATTCCATAGATATGTTGAGGTCTTCAATGACTCCTTCTGGTTTAATTGTGGATCGGTCAGCCAATTCTAGGATAGTTGGGGTATCTCTGACTTGATCTTGTAATTATAGCAGTTGTAAGGTTTCCAAAGTCATGATATTGATGGCTGCACCTAGGTCTATCAAGACTCGAGGGATGATCGTTTTTCCAACTTGTACTGTAATGGTAGGGTGGCCAGGATCACCATATTTGACTAGGGGAGTTTTACCTGTCATTAGTGCAGACAGGTCTCCCATAACATGGACTGTAAGGGGATCCTTAGTTTTCCTACCAGGCTTTTTGACACAGATATCTTGCATTGTCCTAGCATAGATTGGTACGTCTCGGAGTGCTTGCAGTAGAGGAATTTTGACATATAAATTTTGTAATTCCCCTAGAAGATTAAGGGCTAGTGGTTCAGGTGTTTTAGTTAAGGCTAAACGCACAGGAAATGGTGGTGTTGTTGTTTCAGCAGCATTGTTAGAGGATGATTGTACCTTTTCAGGTACATCATGCTCTTTTGTTTCCTCTTTGTTAGAAGAGGTAACATCATCTATGGTAGGTTCTACTACTCTCCCAGATCGAAGATGTATATTGTTGCATTGTGCAGGGAGGAGAGAAAGTGTGGGCTGATTATAAATGTCAATGCACTGCACAACTTTATTATTTGGGTTGGGGTTAGGTTGTACAGGTAGCTGGGGTCTCATCATTTGATTGTTTGTAGGAGTACCTGCTGGTAAGGAGAGTGGTTGTGAGAATTGAGATAATTGATTTTGAAAGACAGGTTGTTGACCTCTCCAATTTTGATTCCACTGATTCTGATATGGTTGTTGTTGTTGTGGAGGCCAAGGGGTCCATGTTGAGGGATCAAAAAAGGGTGGGTTATTTTGCTGCATGGGTGGGTAAGTTTGTTGCATGGGTGGGTAAGTTTGTTGCATGGATGGGTAGTTCATTTGATTAGTGTATTTCATTTGATTGAAGGGGGGGTAATTCATTTGATTGAAAGCAGAATAATTATTCCAACGATTAAATGGAATGTTAGAGTTCATACCTTGTCATTGCGGTTTCCATTGCCTCCTCTGAGTCATCAGATAGATAGCTTCAGCTTCTTCGTCCGTTGGTTGTAATGCTGCTTTGATCCCTGGTAAAGATGGACAATTTTGGGTATCATGATCTTTGTCACAGATATTGCAGATTGGCTATTTGTCCAATGGACATTCTATTCTTGGGTGCTTATCTCTGCATTGGGAACAAAAGATAGACAAGGTTGCTTCTGCTTCTACTTGCTTTTTCTTAATCTGCAGGGTATCCATTTGTGAGGCAAAAGAGCTTAGCATTTCAGTTTTAAAATCTTCAAGTAAATTACCTATCTCGGCTCTTGTTGCTCCCCCGCTGGCTGATTTTTGGACTCTAGAAAATGTGGTGTCCCTGCTGTTTAATCTGCTTCTTGAAGCTCCCCTTGAACATCTTTTGCATAAATTGACAATTTCATCATATGATTCCTTGGATATGTCCCATTTTCCAAGCATGTTCAGCATATCCAGAGAGTCATCCCTTACCCCTTTTAATAAAATAGTTTTGAGGATATCCTTACTTACATTGGGATGACTGGATCTTTGTAGATTATATTGTAGCCTTTCTACAAAGTCTTCTAGATTCTCATCCTCTTTCTGCATCATTTTGAATAGCTCCTCCCTCTTATCTCTCGTTCGGCAGTAGTCTTGGTATTTTTTCAGGAATTTCTGTTTCATTTGGTCCCATGTTGTGATTACATGGCCTCCAAGGCTCATAAACCATCTTAGTGCATTCCCTTTTAGGGTTGCTAGAAATAGCTTCAGTTTTTGAGCATTAGAAACGTAATCATAACTCCTACATAATATATCAAACTCAAACAGAAATTCATCAGGATCCTCCGAAGATAAACCATGAAAATTAGGCAATGTTGAGAGTGGAATGTTTTTCATGGGGGCTGTTCCTCTAGGGAGGTCACCAATAGGAAATCCTAATGTAGAAAAAGAATTTTCATCTTTTACCTCTCCTTCTGCCTGTTCCTTGTGATGCAATTCCTCATTGTACTCATCCATGTTTTCCTCTGTTTGCTCCCCTGCTGCACTTGCTCTGTCCTCAATATCTCCTACTAGCTTCTGGACTGTCTCAGGACTCCAAACTTCTTTCCCTCTTCCAAAATTTTCTTGAAATGAAGGCTGGGAATTTTGTTTTTGAAGGTTTGGTCGTTGAGAAGTAGATTCAGGCTTTAATAAAATCTCGTCAATGTAAGTATTTCTTCCTCCTTTTCCTTTTCCCTTGCCACCTGTAGGGTTAGTGTCTTTGGGGTTTTTCATGCAATCTTTTTATCTAAAGAAAAGAAATCATAAGTTCTTTTGAAATCTATATCTATCTTCCCCGGCAACGGCGCCAAAATGTTGGTCACTATAATTGCTTAATTGATTCAAACAACCAAGTGATACGTAAATTATCAACACAGGGAAGTCTTGTTATTTCAAAGATAACCATGCACTATATATGCTCAATTCCAAAAACAACTTACAGTTGTAGTAAAAGAAACTATACTAATCACACTTGCCTTGCATGAACTGAAGTTCTGATTTAAATCATAGGAAAGCCACCTACCTATTGCAGATTTTAAAGATTAATCTTAAAGAATCCTGGATTACATTTAAAAATAACACTTGCAACAGGAAAGAACAACTATGCTGCAACCAGAGAACATGACCCTTATCCTCAAACAGAGACTTCAGTGTTTGTTTCTGATTAACACTCTTTCATGAAAACAATAATGCAGAGAAAGTTAACTCTATCTAACAGAGAACAAGGCCATCTAATTCCTTCCTTTCTAAGCAAGAACTTTTAGCCCTATTTCTGATTAGCACACTTGTGAAAGATAATTGAGATCTACAGAGAACAGGATAGTTTGATTCCTTCCTTTCTAAGCAGGAACCCTTAACCCAGCTTCTGGCTAGCACACTTGCAGAAATAATGGAAGTCTACAGAGAACAGGATGTTCCAATTCCTTCCTTTCTGAGCAGGAACCCTTAACCCAGTTTCTGACTAGCACACTTGCAGAAATAATGGAAATCTACAGAGAACATGATGTTCTGATTCCTTCCTATCTGAGCAGGAACCCTTAACCTAGTTTCTGGCTAGCACACTTGCAGAAATAATGGAAATCTATACAGAACCGGATGTTCTGATTCCTTCCTTTCTGAGCAGGAACCCTTAACCCAGTTTCTGGCTAGCACACTTGCAGAAACAATGGAAATCTATAGAGAACAGGATGTTCTGATTCCTTCCTTTCTGAGCAGGAACACTTAACCCGGTTTCTGGCTAGCCTCATAAAATCATCACACAAGTTGCTAATAAAAAGAATTACGAATTTTCATTCAATAAACTAAGACAGAGTTCAGTAGTGTTTCAGCAAAGAGGAATTTATTAAAAGTAGTGTTTCAACAAACAAAAGTTAATCAAATCATAAACAGAGATTGAACTAACACACTTCTAAAACTAACGGGTGAATCTTGTGATGAAGGTGGGCCCTCCCTTCTCACAAGATTCCCCTGGAACGAAAAAGTTAGAGAATGATACTCAAAGCAGTCTTTTATTCATCTATCAAAATATCATATTACAGTCTGAAAATGAAGTGCGTCCCTCTCTCTGAAGCTTTTCAATACATAAAAACTTGGATTCCCGAATGATGATTTCCTCTCTATTAAAAGAGGGAACCCCTTCGATACAATTGATCAAGAATTGCAATGTGTGTCTGAGTCCTATCTTTAGTTGGATCTACTTTCTAAACCAGAATCGGATGTCCTAGTCTTGCGCAACCAAATGCTATTACAGGAGCTGAATGAGGTATTGTTGTTACGGATGGTGTAACAACTTCTTCTCGTTGCTGCTGATGTTGTTTCAGAATCGCAATTCGCGGGCTATTTCAGCCACATGAATTGCGCTCTTGATTGTGTCGGCATTCTTATGTGGGAGCGACGGTTAGTGCTTTGTTGACCGCTGACTCTAATGGCTTCCTTGTGTTTCAGCATCGTCGGTCCTGGCGGTTTCCTCTGTGTTTTAGCATCTGCAGCTCTGGACTGTGTATCAGCTTTGTGTTTCATCATCTGCGACCTCGGACTGTGCAGCAGCTCTGTGTTTCAGCATCTGCGACCTCGGACTGTACAACAGTTCTGTGTTTTAGCAACAGCGACCTTGGACTGTGTGACAGTTCTATGTTTCAGCAACGGCCTTAGATGCTAATCTACAGTTTTGAAAACTTATGCATTTCTAATCGATGGTCAAGTACGAGAGTGATGTAAAATATTATGCAAAACAGATTAAACGTATAGTAATGAGAAAGGACGTTGTATACCTTTGGAATGATCAGGTAAAGTGATAGTATGAGCTTAAATATGGATGATCAAGAGTATAATAGTGGCAAAAAGTATAGGCAAAAAGGTACATTGTGTGGTCCTAACATCCCCCCCAACTCAAGGTGTTGCATGTCCTCAGGAAACTCACTCTGAATCAGAGTCTTGATACTGACTCTGATCATGTAAGTTACTCAAGCTGTAACTCTGGGAGGTATTGTCGGTTGGCGTTCTGAAACCCTGCACCTGCTGCAATCTTTGCCATGCTGCTCTTTTTGCCTTCTTGGGCAGCTTATAAATGACTTGATACCTTGCTATTGGTAACCAGAGAATGGGAAAATAAAACCTGTACCCTATCCAGTTTTCATCACAATGCCTAACACACTGGATGTAGTTGGGTATCCTGGAAATTGCTACTTCCAAATTGGCAGGCCCAAAAGGATTGTGCTATTGTCTCTTCTTCGTGGATTGGTGCCAAAATAGGTTATTGGCCTGGAGGGCAGGAATCTCTATGGATCTGATGATGTGTTCACAATCCTGGAGCACTTCTGATTGTAGCTGCTGAACATGTTCAGTCACCTCTGGTTGTTTTAAAAACTCATAAGATTGTGAGATAAAGGTAGCTTCCCTCTGTGGTTCTGGTCTAATCCAAAGGAGGCGATTATCTTCATTGTGCTGGGCAGCCAAAAATTCATCTCGCCAAATGATTTGATTGAGGAGAAAATATGTGAATGCTTGAATTTGAATGTCCCCAACAAGGGGGTTTATGTTGAACAACGTGTTTTATGGAATAGCCTCATTATGAAAGTATGTCTCATAGAGGAGGTGTTGATCCCTGGTAGAGGCAGCTACAAAAGTTTTGATAAAATCTGTTGATTGTATTATTGCATGGGGTTTACCTTCTAGAATGGATTTGATCTGAAAGAATGTGAGTCTCCCCATCAGGAATAAGGAGTAGTTGCAAGATGGCTTCCTCGTGGCTAGTAGCTTCTGCACCAAATCAAAGACCAGGACCAATCTGCCTTTCAATTCTTTGTTCTTCTTCTTAAGCTCACGAGATTCCTCACGTATCTGCTCTAGAGCTTCCCAATTTGAGAAAGTGTGATTGATCCAGATTTGTTTGTGCACTTGCAAATTTTTGGCTTGAGTTTCAGCATATTCCTTCTTCCATTTTTGTATTTCTACAAGTTCATCCCATAACTGAGTTTGTGTTTCAGCTTTGGAAGTAGTGGGATGAGGTAAGGTTTGAGTAGATTGTTCCCTGGAAGTGGAGAGATGGATCTGTTTGGGAGGTGTAAATTCATCCATAAGCACTGTCTGTACAACCTGGTTAACAAAGGTAGGGGCTTCTTTTGTTGCAATGCAGAGTTCAGTCTTAAGCTCGGGAGGGCCTGTTGGTTCTTGTGTTGCAACAGGTTTAGTCTTGAGCTTAGGAGGGCCTACTGGTTCTTGTGTTGCAGTAGGTTCTTCCTTGGCTATAAAAGGTGAAGGAATAGGGACTGCTCCTGGCACTGGGACCTGAATTAGCTTATAGCCTGCTTGGTAGTAAATATCTCCGCATTGGCAACACATATATTCTTTACACAAGCTCGCTCTAGTCTCCTTTGGCAAGGTTGTTGTTCGAGCTAAGGTGTACGAATTTAGCTCTTTTTCATATGCTTCCTTTGCCCTAGCTAATTCTTGTTGATATGCCTCCAACTGAGACTTTAAAAACTCGTTTTCTTCCAAGACATCGGCCATTGTTGGTTTGGATTTAGAGATGACTGGTTCTTGTGTTGCATTCATAGCCTCATTAGCTGGTTCTTGTGGAGCAGCTAAAGGAATGGCAACTGATGCTTGTGTTTCAGCCTCTTGGTGCAAGGAGAGTAGTGTTTCAGCACCTTCTACTTCTGATTCCTGCATCTCAATGTCAATGTCAGCGGTTGGTTCTTGTGTTTCAACCGTAGCACCCGGGGTCTCTAATCCCTGTGTTTCAGCCACTTCATTTGAAACAAATGATGTCTGGGCATCTTGTTCCTGTAACTCCATGTCAATATCAGCGGTTGGTTCTTGTGTTTCAGCCGTAGCTGTTTCTTGTGTTTCAGCTATGGCTGGTTCTTGTGTTTCAGCCACTGAGTGGGTAGATGGTTCTTGTGTTGCAGCTACTTTATATGAGATAGATGGTGTTACAGTATCCTGGGCAGCTGGTTCTTGTGTTTCAGCGCCCGTGGCTGGAATAGGCAACGATCCTGAGATGGGGGAGGTTGGAGGTGTACGGGGTATCAGTCGAATCGGTGAGGGATCTAGGGTAGTGGTACCAAAGGGTAGCCTTATTGAGGCTCTTGTTCTCTTTTTCCGTAAGAAGGGTGGAAAGGGGGGAATTTGTTTTCGTTTTCGTGAGGGTCTTTCTTCAATGACGGGGCAGGAGAACTTATCTAGCTCAGAGTCATCACTGAGAATATGAAGGGCAGGAGTGGATGACTCTGGTGCGGTATGCAGTGGATTTGGTATGATAGGGGGGACTGGTTGGTTTTGTGGGCGGGCTATTGGGTACTTCGGGGGAGTCTGGGGGGTTTTGCGGTTGCTGCTCCTGGAGATTTTCAGGGACTTCGGCAGCTGGTTGGGGGTTTATGGGTGGGTTGTTTAGTGGATGGTTCTGCTGAGAAAAACCCCTGTGGATGAGCAATTAGACAAGACGGTGGTGGGTAAGTGACAGGGTTGGATCTTTGGCCTTTCTACAGTAATGTGCCATATTTTTAAAACATCCCAGCAAATAATAGGGAATATTGACCCGTCTGTTATGCCTTAAATGATAAAGTAGGAGAAATTCATGTTGGTAGACTACCTGATATCGACCTTCGCAGGTCAGGTAGTGCTTGATGAATCTGGTGACTTCGGGCCACGGGGCTGGCAATGAGCTGAGCTGAACACCCCTGCCTTTCACTACAATTCATTCTTTGGGTAGGAAGAAGTTCTGCTGAACAGTCCCAATGATGTGTTTTCGGCTGAACATGCAAGTGTCATCGATAGGGAGGCCTGAGACCTCTGCTATGTCTTCTTATGTTACTGATATTCGAACTCCTTCGACGACAGAATGGTCCTCCTGAAGATTTTGGGCGAACTGTAGGACTTGGTGTTCATTATATCCTTGAAGTCTGCGGAAGTAATTAAGCCACCCTGCCTGCTGGAAGATTTGATACGCTGCTGGATAGTGTTCGAGCAACGTTGTGGTGGCGGGCTCATTTCGTATGACAGATCCTCCCATGGCTACTAGCTCAGTAAGATACAACGTCGAGAGTTTGTGTATCATCTCTGCACAGAGTAAGTTTTCCGAGGGACTATATGCAGGAATAGTGGTTAAATGCGCGAAAAGGTGGTAAAATGGGGATGGTGGCGGTGAAATCGGGTTAAATGATGGTATCGCGGATTTGATGTGTACTTCCCCTCCCGTCAAGTGCGGTTAGTAATAATTGCACTTGAGTGGTCATAATTATATAGAATCTTTCCCATTAACTATAGTCTAACTGAATTACATAAAATTTACATACCTCGCCTTACCTTTTGATTCATTCTGCAAACAAAATATCATGCCTGTCCTTGGTAGTCCATTCGTGGAGGAGACTTTTAATCTAATAGATGAATTGTGTCGAGGTTTTGCTGACTAGAAGGATGGACTATAATATAAGGGCGTAAAAGCTTGCTGACAGTCGATGGTGAAAGACTGGTGTTTCAGCAACAGAGAAGAACGAGACAATTGCTGTGGATGAAGGACTGCTGAGCCATGGTGTTTCAGCATCGGAAGAAAGTCGAAAGTGTTGAACAGTGGTGTTTCAGCATCGGGAAAAATGATGAGGGGTTGCTGACAGTGGTGTTTCAACAACATAAAAGAAAAGGCGAAACAATAGCTGGACGGTGTTGTTTCATCGATAAAGGGTGGTGAGGAGATGGCGGAGTGTAGTGTTTTGGGAGTGGGAAAAATGAAGAGTGTTGAACAGTGGTGTTTCAGCATCAGGGAAGTCAATAGTGCTGAACAGTGGTGTTTCAGCATCATGAAAGCTTGTCTCTTTGAAGTAGGATCGTCCTCTCCTAGTGGTTGTGCTTCGACCGGGGATCTGCAAAAATTGACTGTAGCATGGTATTCTTGACAGGAATTATTAGTAAATCAAATCTAATCTAATCTAATACTAAAGAAAAATTAATTTAAAAGAATTAATTGTTATTAGGGGTAGAAACCCCCTCAATGAAGAGAAAATGAGTGTCTGCCATGCATGTGGCCTTAAAATCTTCTTTAGAAATAGGTTGTTGGTACAGACGGAGCCGATGACCATTTACAAGTAACGGAGTTCTGGAGTCATCGATTGTGAGGAGCCTTACTGTTCCATTGGGGAAAACTGTGTCTATTTCGTAAGGGCCAAGCCATCTTGTGCGCAGTTTCCCTTGAAATTCTTTGAACCGGGAATCATACAGTAGGGCCCAATTACCTTTTTGGAACTGCTTGCTCTTGATATTTTTGTCATGCCATTGTGATCTTTACTATTGAATTATGGTTGTTTGTTGAATGGCATCTAGTCTTTTCTCCTCTAGTTCATTAAGCTGCTTTAACCTGGCTTTCTGTGCATCAGTTAGATCAAGGTTGACAACTAAAGTAGTCCTTAAGGTTTTTATCTCAAATTCCACAGGAAAAACAACACTTTTTCCATAGACTAATTCATAGGGAGAGAATCCTGTAGTATTTCTCCAGGTAGTTCTGTAGGCCCATAGTGCTTCAAGGAGCCTGTAGGACCAATCCTTTCTACTTTCCTTCACTGTTTTTGTGAGAATGGCTTATATTACTTTGTTTGTGCTTTCCACCTGTCCATTAACGTGGGGGTGGTATGCTATAGTCATTCTCTGCTGAATATGATATTTTTGAAGGGTGGATTTGAACCCATGAGAGGAGAAAGGAGGTCCTCCATCTATGACTAATTCTCTTGGCATTCCAAATCTGGTGAAGATGTCCTTAAAGAAAAAATCTATAACTGCTTCTTCAGTCGCTCTGTGGAGTGCCTTGGCTTCCACCCATTTAGTCATGTAGTCTGTGCAGACCAGTATATAAAATTTTTGATTGGATGGAGGGTTGATGGGTCCTATGAAGTCTAAGGCCCATCTTTC
>ML794531.1:186340-197080 GCA_009831015.1 Picea engelmannii
GGGGGGGGGGGGGGTGAACCGCCCATCCGTAGAGCCATCAGACCTGACTAATGCGAGGTAAATCATGCCACGCGTAACCTCGCAAGAGGAGAAAGGCATGAGGGAGAAGCGAGAAGGGGGCAGACATGAGGGAAGGAAGAGAACTCTGGAAAATAATACAGAGTGAGTGATAGAAGAGAAGAAGGAGAGTAACCTTCGTTCTCGGTCACTGGTAAACAGAGACGCAGTCTCGCAACATCGTTGTCTCAGCTCGGGGGTGGCTAGTGGTAAATCCGTTGGGAGTCGTTGAGCCTATGGTTGGGTGGAAACGAGCACCCCTCTCAGCAGTTGCATCACTTCTGGTGTTTTTTTGATAAGTGTTTTTCATCTTGTATCTTGAAATGTATATTATGACATTTATGCTCATAAGCTGTGAAATCATGAAGGGTTTTAGTATAAGACTGTCTGTGTGATGTTTGATCAGAAATGGTGGTTGCATGCTTTTGTTGGAAGGACCACATATGGCTTACGTTTATAGATAGATTTGTACATATATATATATATATATATATGAATATTGAATTAATTCAGACTTCGAGTCTATTCTCGGGAAATCTATACCTTTATTCGTCCCCAGGAATACCCGGAATAGATCTCTCCACAGAGACATCCTTCTTGGAAAGCTTATCAAGAACCTGGAAAAGGATTTGAAGGCATAAGTCTTAGTAACCCCATACGAGGAAGAATGATCCTTTGGAAATCTCGAAATAACAACCTAGGGATAGGTCTCAATCGACGGACGAGATCCCGTCGAAAGATATGCAGTCCTTCACGACTGTTAGGTTGGAGGAAGAAACGAGGGCGTTACATGCCTTAACCCCTTTCCTTTATCTTCATGAGTGGCGAAGAAATCGGGACCGTAGATCCCCAAGGTCCGTGAGAGTATCTAGACCGTTGGTTTTTCCACGTCCAGGGAGCAGTGGGAGAGTGCACAATGTGGGACCGATCTGAACCATCAAATCTTACTTAGAAAACCCGACAAATGTTCGATCTGTCAGGAGATGCATGAGGGTTAAGCCCTCGTGAACAGGGGTGAAAGTCCCGAGAAGGAGTTTGTATCAGGATTTCGGCATTCAGGAATTCGGGAGCCCAGAGGACGAGAGTCTGGGCAATCAACATCAGAAGTCCCGAAATAGAGAAAGGGGATTTCAGCCATCCATCTATGGGAGGATGTGTGTCGTGGAATCATCCTTTTCGGAGATTCGGGCACTGGGACTCACAGAGGTGAGTGCCTAGCCCTTGCGAGCGGCGAAGTCATGAAAGGACCTGAGTCATCTGTTGGAGGGAGGACATGTGTCGCAAAATCACCCATATCAAGGATTCAGACATCGAAAGTCATAGAGGGAAGTCTTTTGACTTCATGGGTGGCGAAGTCATGAGAGAATCGTAGTCGTCCATCTGAGGAGGATAGGTAGCACCTTGTCATGTGTGCAGACCCTGTAGGAATCAATGAGGTCAAGGAAAGATTTCACCGTTACAGAGAAGAGAAGCTCAGGAGGGATAGTGCCATTTTGTGCATAGATCCTTAGCTGCAAATATCGCAGAAGAGAAGCAAAGGCTGAGACCTTTGATACTTAAGAAATCTTCCAAGGAGAAGGAAGAGAAGCGCATGCTCAAGGAGAAGCTACAATTGTCATTAGATCGGTTGGAGCGAAATAGATCTAGGTTGTCGAAAATGTACATCCAGATTCACGCAAAAGAGAGAAGAAACGGATGGCAGAGAGACTTCGTAGAGAAGTGTTGAAATGTCATGGTCTGTTGGATCGCACTGAGTTGTGAGGGAGTTAAGCTGTAGAAACAACCATGGGAGAAGCTGTATGGATGGTGGAGACACTTCGAGATAGAAGTGGCGAACAGTCGATAGCCATTGGATCTTGCAGGGTTGCAAGGAAGTTAGGGCCGAGGTAGTCCTGAAGAGGTCCAAGTTTAGGATCTCACATCTCAGGGTTTTGCAAGAAGAGAGCGCAAGAATTGGGTGCTTCAACTTGCAAAGTTGCGAACTATGAAATTGCAAGGAGAAAAATCTGAACCATTGGATCCACGAATGGGAGGACCGTTGGATCAGGGCCTTAACGTGCATATCGCGCATTCGGAGGTTCGGAGGTTGAGAGGACCTCTTCTCGACATCAGAAGTTGTGAAGTGCCGAGAGTCGAGGAACAAGTGAGGAACACGTGGCAGAACCATAAGGTGGGGCCTGCGTGGTTGACAGGTGGACATGCATTGTCTGGAGAAAGGAGTCAATGCTCTGTTGACTTCTCATGTCTCGGGGATTCACGGAGTAAGAGCACGGGAGCTCAACCATCCAACTCGCAAAGGTGCGAGTAGCGAGAGGTGCTAGCGTTTAGCCTAGCCAGTGGTTACGCGCAGAAGGCACAGACAGAAAGGAGCTATACCCATTTCGTGATCTCGGGTATCATGAAATTGGGAAGGAAGAGTCGGGAGTTTCGACTCGCGAGCTCACGAGATGGCGAGTTGCGACAAGCTCCTTTGGGAATAGACCTTGGTCATAGCATTGTGGTTGCTTGGGAAAGGTGGAGCTCGTGCCTAGTGATGTTTGCACATGGGAGCTACCAAAAAGGACCTATGGACCAAGGCATAGCCCAGGGGGCTAATTGTTGATCAAAGCCTCTTCGACAGTTTGAAATTTGGGGTTTGCAGAGCCGAAAGTCTTGACTCGCTTATAACATTGAGTCACGAAATGTGAAAAGGCGCCTAGTTGTTTGACCTATGATCAGAATCAACGATCACATAGAGGTGGAAAAAGGGGAGAAATAGCCTGTGCTAATCCCCGTAGGATTTCGGGGATTCTGACCCTCAAGAATTCGCTGAAAAATCTTCATTTCCGTAGGGGGTATGTGACAAATTGGTATCAGAGCATGGTTACAACACTCGGCCTGCTTGGGCTCATGAACAATTTGCGCAAAAGCTTCGTTCAGAATACTCTTAAAAAAGAGTAACCACCTGTCTTAACCTTCCTAATAAAAAAGACAAAGTTAAGAATGAAAAATCCCTATTGTGTGTGTGTACATGTGAAAATATGAATTATGTACTGGTTATAAATAAATATAAATATTGACTAACAACCAACGTTTTTCCTCTTGCACACAAGTGGAAGGTCAACCATGGGAAATTAACAACACATAGTATGGTGAATCACCATGAAGTGGGAGAGGGATCCCACAATAGAGACTAAGAGTCTGACGAAAGAAGGGCAGCAGGGACTCCTCCAGGTCTAGCTAAGACTGTGAGGAGCCTCATGGTTGAATTACAAAGTTGTAAGGCCGACAATGAAAGGATGATGAAAGAACAAGAAAAACAAATAGAAATTAATGTAGTTTTACTGCAGAGTTTATCCGATCTACAAAGACAAATGGAGCATGAACTTGAAACTCAGAAACATGGTCATATCAGTGGTAAAACTGAGAGGAGCACCTCAAAAAAGGTCTTCCCCAGAGGTAAAGGACAAGCGTCGGATGATTCCTCTGAGAAGGAAGCTGGTGATTCAGAGGGCTCTTCTAGCAGTAGAACCAATTCCTATCCCCAAAGGAAACATAAGAAGAAAAAGTCTTCCAAAGGTCGTAAATTCGAAGAATTTAGAAAAGCCAAACCACCCTCCTTCGACAGTGAAATAAAGAAGGGAGAGGAAGTAGAGGCCTAACTACTTGAACTAAAGAAGTATTTCAGAGTCCATGACTTTTCAGAAAATATGAAGGCCCGAGTGGCCACCTTCAACTTGAACGGAAAGGCTTCCATTTGGTGGGAAGACCTTAAGAATGTGAAAGGGGTTCGTGAAGAGGACCTGTCTTGGGAACGGTTTGAGAAATACTTCTGAAAGAAGTATCTGTCGGAAAAATATTTCGATGAAAAGACTAAAGAGTTTTATGAACTCAAACTATGAAAACTCACTATAGAAGAATATGTCAACAAATTCCTCGATTTGTTGAGGTATGTACCCTATATCAAGGTGGAAAAGGAAAAGGTGTAACGCTTCATCAGTGGACTACCTAAGGACTATCGGAATATAATTGAATTTGATGAGCCAAAGACTCTAGAAGACACTATTCAAAAGGAAACCTATTGTCATGAAGAGTTTGGGCATTGAGCAGAACCTTGCAAAGGATGGAAAGAGAAGAATAGTTCAAGATTTTAGAAAAGGAGAATTAAATACCCAGGATTTAAGAACTACAAGAAGAACCCAAGAATGAACTTTCCAGCCCGGAGTATGCACCAGCAGAATTTTCCCTCCTTGAGTGGAAATAAAACTTCTGGACCCATATTAGTGAAGACTGATAACCCAAAGAGAGAACCTTTGAAATGTTAGGGTTGCGGAGAGGAACATCTCCTGAGAGACTTCCCACACCGACAATAGAATAGTCGAAGAATTTATAACATACAGGAAGCTACTACCGTCAATGATGTGGTCAGGAGTGTGCCACAAATTTATGTAGCCTTGTATAATAACCAAGACGACCACCAAGCTTCAGTAGTGGAAATAGAAGGTATGATTTCCAATCATTTAGTGTCTGTTCTGATTGACCCAGGTTCAAATTTGAGTTATGTAGCCCCTAAAGCTGTAGATAAATGTAAACTATAGCCACAAAAACATATCAAGCCATGGTTGGTACAGTTAGCCACTGAAACCAAAAAGAGGATAGCAGAGGTCATACTAGCCTGCCAATTAATGTTGGGTGAATTCCCAACCCAAACAACCCTTAACTTATTACCCCTGGGATCGTATGATCTGTTGATTGGTATGGACTGGATAGCCACCCATAAAGCCAGATTGGACTGTTACCATAAAACCTTAGAATGTGTAAGTAAAGAAGGGAAAAAGATAACCCTTCAAGGGATCTGAAAACCTGTCTCAGTGAGACAAATATCAGCTCTGCAAATGAGAAAGTATTTCCGAAAGTGATGTCCCCTATATGCAATACAGGTGTTGAAAACAATCGAAGGTGACAAACCAAGCCCTGACGATCATCCTATCCTGAGAGAATACAGAGATGTGTTTCCAAAAGAGGTACCAGGTTTACCTCCGAGAAGAGACATAGACTTCTCAATAGAACTTGCACCAGGAGCGGTGCTGGTGTCTAGGACACCCTACCAGATGAGCACACCCGAGTTAGTTGAACTCAAGATGAAATTAAAAGAAATGATGGATAAAGGCTATATTCAACCCAGCGTGTCTCCATGGGGAGCACTAGTCTTGTTCATGAAAAAGAAGGATGGTACCCTTAGATTGTGTATAGATTATAGGCAACTCAATAAGGTAACCATAAAGAATAAGTACCCCTTGCTCAGAATCGATGACCTGTTCGATCAATTGGGGGGTACATCTATTTTTTCAAAGATTGATTTGAGGTCGAGATACCATCAAGTTTGAATCAAGGGTGAAGACATCCATAAAATTGCTTTATGAATGAGGTATGGTCACTATGATTTTGTGGTGGTGCCATTTGGGTTGACCAATGCCCCTACCACTTTTATGTGCTTGATGAACAATGTACTCAGCAAGCTCCTAGACAAATTTGTACTTGTTTTTATTGATGATATATTAATTTACTCCAAGAACATAAAAGATCATGAAGAGCATCTTAGACTTGTACTGCAAGTGCTAAGAGAACATCAGCTCTATGCCAAATTCAACAAATGTGAATTCTTCCATAAGCAAATACATTACTTAGGCCATGTTCTCTCCAAACAAGGAGTAGCGGTAAACCCTAATAAAATCAGGTCTATCATGGAATGGCCTACCCCAAAGGATGTTTCGGACATCAGATCCTTTATGGGATTAGCAGGATACTATAGGATATTTATAAAATGATTCTCCAAGATTGGTTGTCCAATCACTTCCCTCTAGAAGAAGGGGACGAAATTTCTATAGACATAGAAATGTGAAGAAAGATTTCAAACCCTGAAACATCTATTGACCCATGCGTCCATGCTGAAAATCGTCGATCCAGAAGCTGACTTCATCATGTGCATAGATGCCTATAAGGAAGGGCTCAAAGGAGTCCTTATGTAGGGAGGAAGTGTGATCTGCTATGAATCCTGAAAATTGAATGAGCATGAAGTCAATTATGTGACCCATGACCTAGAACTAGCTGCCATAGTGCATGCCTTGAAAATGTGGAGGCATTACTTCCTGGGAAGAAAGTTTGTTCTTATGATAGATCACTGTGGACTGTGATACCTATTTTATCAACCAAATCTCAATGCTAGACAAGCTAGGTGGATGGCCCTCCTTAGCAAGTTTGATTTCAAGATCAAACACATTAAAGGAAAGGAAAATAGGGTGGCCAATGCCCTTAGCAGAAGTATGAAAACAATTCACCTAGCAGTGGTGAGAACCTGCGAGACAGAGTCTAAAATGCACAAGAAACAGATCCCTTCATCCAGACTGTGACCATGTACCTACAGCAAGAACCTGCCAGAGTAAAATATGAAGGCTACCAGATGATTGAAGGAGGTCTTCTCACTTACAGAAGCAGATTTTATATCCTAGATTGTGACGACTTGAAGAGGTTCATACTGGATGAACTACATAAAAGACCCTACTCTAGTCATCCAGGATACTAGAAGATGATCACAGCCACTAGGAGACAATTCTATTGGCCTGGAATGAAGAAATGCATAGCCGAGTACTTGGCCAAATGCATAGAGTGCCAACAAGTTAAAGGAGAACACCGACACCCAGCAAGATTATTACAACCTCTACCAATCCCAGAATGGAAATGGGAAACCATCTCCATGGATTTCATCACTGGATTACCAACCTCAAACAAATAGAATGATGCCATTATGGTGGTGGTGGAAAAATTAAGAAAGTCTGCCCATTTTATCCCTATCAAATCCACTTGCAAAGAAATTGATATCGCCCAGGTATTCATGAAAGAGATATTCAGACTGCATGGTATGCCGAAAGAGATCATGTCTGACAGAGACACGAAATTTACTTCCAACTTTTGGAAATCACTAATGGTTGGTTTAGAGACCAAGTTGTTATTTAGCACCGCCTATCACCCTCAAACCGACGGGCAGACAGAAAGAGTGAATCAAATACTAGAAGATATGTTAAGGATGCATGTAATGCATCAACCCAAGAAGTGGGAAGACTACCTGCCACTGGTAGAATTCTCCTACAACAAAGGCTACCAAGCATCCTTAAAGATGATTCCCTTCGAAGTCCTCTATGGTAGACCATGTAACACTCCAGTCAACTGTAGTAATCCCATAAACAAGATTTCTTTTAGACCCGACATGTTGAAAGAAATGGAACAACAAGTGACTCAGATAAAACAAAACCTGAAAGTCGCTCAAAACCGACAGAAAAGTTATGCCGAACAAAAGAGAACTCCAAGAGAGTTCAAGACGGGAGACCATGTATATCTCAGAGTTAGGCCCAAGAAGAGTTCCCTGAAAATGGAAGCTTGTTCCAAGTTGGCACCTTGGTATTGTGGACCCTTTGAGGTTCTATATAGAGTGGGACCTATAGCCTATAGGCTATCACTTCCTCCCATAGTAAAAGCACATAATGTTTTCCATGTTTCATTATTGAAGAAATATGTACATGATGCTAATCATATAATTGACTGGTCTATGATCCAGGTGGAACTAAAGGGAGAATTTCTACCAAAACCTCATTTCATACTGGACAAAAAGGAAACCCCTCTCTGGAACCGAACCATTGCACAGGTCAAGGTGCAGTGGAGACATTTTGGCCCAGATGAGGCTACATGGGAAATGGAGGATGCCATGAGACAAGCATATATGATTTTGTTTACTTCTGTACATGCATGTCATGTTGATAGATAAGAACATCGAGGACGATGTTCCTTTAAGGGGGAGGGAATTGTAACACCCTGTTGCCCTCAGTTTGTAAAAATAACTATACTAGCCAAGAACTGTGGCAAACTCAAAAATGTGAATGTGTGATGTGAATGGACCTTGTGAAAAAGGTCTATGAATGTGAATAATATTATGNATAAATATATATATATATATATATATATATATTGCAGGACTGCTGAGAGGGGATATCATGAAAAAGAGACCACGATGGCTGAAGAAAGGTGGTGGAAGGCACCTGGAAAGGTGGCGTTAACTTCCACCGAAACCAATACCATATTTGGACTTCACTGGCCCGGAGAACCAAGAGTGGCTCGCTGGCCCCAAATTAAATGAATCACCAGGATTGGTAGGTAAATGGCTCCTCATGAGTAATGAGGGATGGGGGGGGTGAACCGCCCATCCATAGATCCATCAGGCTTGACCAGTGTGAGGGAAATCGCACCACACACAACCTCGCAAGAGAAAAGAGGCATGACGGAGAAGCAAGAAGGGGGAAGACATGAGGGAAGGAAGAAAACTCTGGAAAATAATACAGAGTGAGTGATAGCAGAGAAGAAGGAGAATAACCTTCGTTCTTGGTCACTGGTAAACAAAGATGCAGTCTCGCAGCATCGTGGTCTCATCTCGGGGGTGGCTAGTGGTAAATCCGTTGGGAGTCATTGAGCCTATGGTTGGGTGGAAACGAGCACCCCTCTCAGCAGTTGCATCACTTTTGGTGTTTTCCTGATAAGTGTTTTTCATCTTGTATCTTGAAATGTATATTCTGACATTTATGCTCATAAGCTGTGAAATCATGAAGGGTTTCAGTGTAAGATTGTCTGTGTGATGTTTGATCAGAAATGGTGGTTGCATGCTTTTGTTGGAAGGACCACGTATGGTTTACATTTATAGATAGATTTGTACACACACACACACACATATATATATATATATATATATATATGCATATTGAATTAATTCATACTTTGAGTCTATTCTTAGGAAATCTATACCTTTATTCATCCCCAGGAATACCTGGAATAGATCTCTCCATAGAGATATCCTTCCTGGAAATCTTATCAAGAACCTGGAAAAGGATTTGAAGGTGCAAGTCTTAGTAACCCCATACGAGGAAGAATGATCCTCTTGAAATCCTGAAATAGCAACATAGGGATAGGTATCGATCGACAGAAGAGATCCCGTCGGAAGATCTGCAGTCCTATACGACCGTTATGTTGGAGGAAGAAACGAGGGCGTTACATGCCTTAACCCCTTTCCTTTATCTTCGTGAGTGGCGAAGAAATCGGGACCGTACATCCCCAAGGTCCATGAGAGTAACTAGACCATTGGTTTTTCTACATCCAGGGAGCAGTGGGAGAGTGCACAACGTGGGACTGATCTGAACCATGAGATCTTAGTTAGAAAACCCGGTAGTTGTTGGATCTATCAGGAGATGTGTGAGCGTTAAGCCCTCATGAACAAGGGCAAAAGTCCCGAGAAGGAGTTCGCATCGGGATTTCGACATTCGGGAATTCAGGAGTCTGGAGGATGAGAGTCTGGGCACTCGACATCAGAAGTCCTGAAATAGCGAAAGGGGATTTGAGCCATCCATCTGTAGGAGGGCGCGTGTTGTGGAATCATCCGTTTCGAAGATTCGGGCACCGGGACTCACAGAGGTGAGTGCCTAGCCCTTGCAAGCGACGAAGTCACGAAAGGACCTGATCCATCCGTTGGAGGGAGGACACATGTCGTCAAATCACCCATATTAGGGATTCGGACATCGAAAGTCCAAGAGGGAAGTCTTTCGACTTCGCGGGTGGCGAAGTCATGAGAGAATCGCAGTTGTCCATCTAAGGAGGACAGGTAGCACCTTGTTGTGCACACAGACTGTTGGGTATGTGTTATATTCTTTGCATGTGTGTGTGTGTGTGGGTGCGTTTGATACGACAACTGCGTCTGACGATCCCTTCACCTAGAGATATTTCGTGTGCGTCGGGCACTTTCCTAGGGCAGTTTTTGCTATTTTTAGTTGATTTGTAAATTAATCTTGGATTAAGGGATTAGGGTTTTGGTATCTACGGAATACCTAAAAACATTGTATATATTGTATGGCGAATGGTGAAATTTGATATAATGAAAATAAGATAGGTTTTCCCAGTTGAGGGTTTCCGGTATAAAATCTCTGTGTACTCTGTGTATGAGCCATTGATTAATTTCTATATTGATTAAGAATCTATATGCATTTATTTACTTCGCAGGTTTAAAACTTACATGTGGTATTAGAGCACGTTTTTGGCTTCATAGGGACGCCTTTGTTGCTAAGGGTTTGGCTCGGTCTTGATAGATCAAGTTTATCTTGGGTCTGTGATAAACCTGGGTTTAGTGGGAGATTTTGCAATGGAGATTCGAGTAAAGTAAGAGGAATTGCGAGCTCATCTAGAATCGAGATAAAGAAGTTCAACGGTAAAAAATTTGAGCTATGGAAGCTCAATATGGAGGACCTACTTGTAGACAAAGAACAATGGATCGCTGTGAATCCCTGTACACAGCCTACTGGTACACCATCTACAAGAACACAGGCTACTGGTACACAACCTACTAGTACACAAACTACTAGTACACCAGTTACTGGTATGTCGAAGGAAGATTGGGACAAGTTGGAAAGAAGAGCAAGGAGTACCATTCGACTCTGCCTGGAAGATTCGGTGTTGTTGAATGTCTCAGGAAAATCTACAGCCAAGGAACTATGGGATAAGTTAGGGAATTTGTATCAATCAAAGTCCCTAGTAAACAAGTTGTTTCTTCAAAAGAAGATGTATCATCTTAGGATGGAAGATGGAGATTCTGTGACAGAACATCTAAATGCCTTT
>ML794532.1:0-52780 GCA_009831015.1 Picea engelmannii
CAATCTTCATCTATGCATTCTCATCAAGGACAATACATATTATATTACATCAATAATCAATCAATCAATCCTTTAACATCAATCAATCACTTGACATCAATCAATCAAACCATTGGCATCAATGACAACATGATCCAACAAAACTAGCCTTTTGGATCTGGAGAGGGATCTCTCAGAAATGGCGCGGTCTCTGCGCAGGATATGACTTTGAAAACAATGGCTAGATCTAACACCGATAGTAAAATGGATTCTCGTTATATTGGCGGAGAAAAGTAAAACTTGGGCTATGGGGTCGATCTGAGGAAGAGACAGAACAAATGAATCAGTGACTGGATTCGAGAGGAGAAGGCTAACCGAGCAACAACCTTCAGTGTAAACCGTAAAGTGTGGCAGGAGAAAAACACATGAAGTAACTCAAGAGTGCAACTGTGGACGAATTATAAGTTATCTTGAGAGGAAAATGTTTTGTCTAGGTGGCACGAACAAGGGGTGATGTACAACGAATCCACAGGTTTGAAAATTCATTCCGAAATAGATAGTATGAGATATGAAATAAAAGGTAACATGAAACACATATGAAAAGAAAGAGACATAATACATCCGACTATGACAACTAGAATCTTTTCATCAAATCACAAGACCTTTTCATTTAATTTCGGTCAAAAACTCAGATTACATACAATAGCAGTCATTTTCTCAAAATTGCCAACCAACCCTGTTTACATAAAAATGATCCCCATATATAGAAATATAATGTCACCCTTGGCTGTTAGGGTCGAGCTACTCTCTCCTGGAATCATGGATCCATTTTCTTTGAAAGAGAACAATAACTTCAACGGATTCACTAAAAATAGAAAACCCGACTTTCCCAAATCATAATCGTAATCGAAATATTATTTACAGTCAATGATCATGATCCAAATTCAACCATATGGTTGTGATGAACCATAATTTTCACTGCTGGACACTCTGTCATCCCTGCACAACAAGTCTTCTACGCAACAATAGCTTACAACAAAAACGCAACAAAATGCGAAGCAAACTGGTAAAATAGGTTTTAAATATGATATCGTATCTCACTGATTAAAAACTATTTTTAGAAACTGAGAGAGGTTTTTGTATTTAAGATCGTTATAAAGAAAAAACTCTCTCGGTTCTTGAAATTCATCTCCATCTGGCTGGAATACGTGTCGCAAAAACATGTCTCAGACAGGAAATCACGAAAATGGAAAAATAGGGCTCAAATATTCCTTTGAATCTTCCAATCTGTGACACATTTTACAAATATGAGAGTGTTTTTTATTATTTGTTTTGTACTCAACAAAAATCTCTCGGGGATTTTCAAAATTCCTCTCCAGTTGGTCATAAATTGATCTTTAAGTTGACCACTAAACCAGTAATTTGCGCAGTGCGACCTGTAGCTTGTGTGCAGGAAAATCCACTGCACGACAACATCCTATGCGCAACAGCCCACTACACGACAAAATCCACTGCGTGATGAAATCCACTGCGCGACAACATCCATTGCACGACAAACCACTGCACAACGAAATCCACTGCACGAAAACATCCTATGCGTGACAACCTTCTTTGTGCGACAACATCCTCTACGCGACAACATCCTCTGCATGACACCATCCTCTACGCGATGACATTCTCTACGTGACAACATCCTCTGCTAGGTGAAAAATGAATTTTGCATTACACAGTTGCAAATTGAAATGGGAATAAAAAAATGATAAGATTCCCTTTGAAACTGGCCCTTGGAGATGTTAGATGATGTCAGGCATAAAAAAAACATGGGTGCTAACATGCATGACTTTGCAAATTATTAACAAACCTCTAACCTTAGCCATGAAAATCATGGTGCTAACAGCTGGCTCCAACGGGGATTTTATCCCCCCTGTGAGGTAGCAAAGAACAGTAGACCAGGTGCCAATCCATTGGGCTTCTCCCAAACTCAAATTTCCAACTGTAACTTGTAACCTTCATCCTCTGAAAACCCAAAACTGTATATGCTCCAAACTGAAATCTGAAACTAAGTTGAAAATGAAAACTGCAGATTGCTAAAAGAAATGCTCGTAGTACCAAGCTTATTCACACCTACCTACCCTAATTGTTAAAATGAAATTCCAATCAAGTGAAATCATAATTCCAATGCAACCATGCAAGCAATTTATCCACCTTTTTCTTTCTTTGCACATGCTTTCTCCCAAGCCTGTTTACTGATAAGCCATTCAAAAATTTATCTATAAATTCATATCTAAAAAAATTAAAAACATTGGGACTGTTTGTTGCCTCCACCAAAACTGCAAATGGATCCTCTAAAACATGCACAAAACAACAACCATGTTTCATCCCTTCCACTGCATTCTTATTTTTATATGATTTAACCTGTTGATTGCCACCAAGAGGCTGAAAAATCTGTTGAGATTGTTGGAAATAACAATTTTCTGAATCATAAGACAATGCTGGATGAAATGAAACCCTTGGTGGAAATCAATCCATATCTACCATTGACGTTGATTGACCATCATCTTTATTTCGAAGCTGGTAGTTGAGCACAGGCTGCAAATCTAAACTGAAATAACCTTCCATGTAATCAACAACACGGTCATTAAATGCATGAGAAGGTTGTTAGTCTTCCTCACTGATAACAATTTGCTCATGTAAAACAGTGTCACTGTGAATGCAATCAAACTTCTCTACTTCCTTTGTTATCTCATGATTTACTTTCAACAATTCAAAGGAAGAAAAACATAATGGAAGACAATTCTCATTTACAATTCCACTGCTTCCTCCATATTCAACATCATGCCTGGAGTATTTCTGATTTGAAACATTATAAACATTTTTCTTCACCAATTCGAAAGAAGCAAAACATAATGGAAATGTTCTTTCACTTGATTCAAAACCTCTTTAATTTTCTTCTTTGTAACTGTGATATGTAGGTTGATTGCTCTCATTACACTGCTGAAAATGAACATTGTCTGATAGAGAACATGCAACTGGTTGTTCTAAGAAGTCAACATTATATTCATCATCATATTCATCATATAAATACAAATCAACAACATTTGCAATGTCATCTAACAAGAAAAATATTGGGACATCAACCTGCTCTTCAACAAGCTGATTTTCAAATTCATTTTCTTGTCTGTCTACAAATGAATACATACAACAATCGGCCCCGTGCTTATCATGGGATGGATCGGAAGCTAAATTAGCACATTTTTTTTCAATAAGTGGAATATAATCCTTTGCAAAATCATCAACATTTAAAGCTTCAAGAGGACATATGAAATTATTAACCCTCTTCTCAAGATTCAAATCAAATGTTCTTTGTTCATATTCATTGTCATGTTCTTTAGCATCCAACTCCTCATTTCAAATCTGTTTACATGATTGAATATTTTCTTCAACTTCCTGAGCATTGTTGAACACATGCTGCAAAGACATAGACTTCCTGTCCATCAAAATAAAATATAAGTCTAATTGAAAGGTTGTTAAATAATGGAGCATGGCAACAACTTTAGGAGGTTGGACTTCTTTAGGTAGTTTATAATAAAGACTAGCAAACCTCCTGCTAAAATTTGAGATGGTTTCATCTTTCATTCTTCTCATGGCATAAAACTCTAAAAGGAGTAGACCCCATGGCTTTTTCTCACCCAAAAACCTATGGAAATCTTCCTTCAGTTCATCCCATGAGATAATCGACTGAGGCTGCAAATGTCTGAACCATGCTTTGGCATCTCTTTGTAAGGATTGAGAAAAGGCCCTCATAGACACATCATCATGTTCGATCTTAAAAAGGTCTATGAAATGATCAAAGACATGAATATGTTTTTCAACTGATTTTCCATCAAGCTCTCCATCGAACCTAGGAAGATACTGATAATGTTTCAGAGGAAAGTCGTGAAGGATGGAAGGAAATTTAAGAGGACTGTATCTTTCTTGAATCTTGGAGGGTGTAGGATTAAGAACATAAGGTACAAGATCAAATTTGGTTTCATTAAGCTCATAAGAATGATCATGAACATCATATGGCTCAGAGGAAGGAGCTTGGTGAATATCGGTTATACAAGAAGAAGGAGGTATACCTACAGTTTGCAATGAAGGATATACAAGGGTAGATCTCTGGGATTCATTTGAATGCAGTAGGTGAAGAAATATTCTTTTGAAAAACTTAGGAAAGGACAAGAAGATATTGATAAAACATAAAAGTACTTCTTGGACTAAACTCAAGCTCGAGTACCTGACTTTTCCATACTTCCCTTCCATATCTCTATCCGCAGGTCTCATTGTCCAGTGTAGTCTTTGAATCACATTCGAAGCTTGATTAGTTTGCCATGAAAACTTTAGCTCTGGATTCTTCTGCCACTGGAATCACCTTCAAACTGATTTTCTGATGTGTGGAGTTGCTAGAGAAGAAATACAACCAACATGTGCCTAAGTGTATGCTGCTCTCAGAACTTAGAACTAAAACAATGTTGTTCTTCCCAAGGAAAATTTTCAAATTCATCCCCGACAATAGCGCCAAAATGTTAGCACTCCGTAAATCTGCTCAACTAATAAATAGACTATGAAGGTAACATTTTCAAACCAACTTTGAGACCCCAAACTAGCCTTTCGGATCTAGAGAGGTCTCTCTCAGGAATGGCACGGTCTCTGCGCAAGATATGACTTTGAAAACAATGGCTAGATCTAACACCAATGGTAAAATGGATTCTGGTTATATTGGCGCAGAAAAGTAAAACTTGGCTATGGGGTCGATCTAAGAAAGAGACGAAACAAATGACTCATTGATTGGATTCGAGAGGATAAGGCTAGGTGAGAAACAACCTTCAGTGTAAACCGTAAAGTGTGGCGGGAGAAAAACACAGGAAGTAACTCAAGAGCGCTGCTGTGGATGAATTCAGAGTTAGCTTGAGAGGAAAACATTTTGTCTAAGTGGCACGAACAAGGGGCGTTGTACAACGAATCCACAGGTTCAAAAATTCGTTCTGAAATAGACAGTATGAGATATGAAATACAAGGTAATAGGAAACACATACGCAAAGAAAGAGACACAATACATCCAACTATTACATACAATAGCAGTCGTTTTCTCAAAATTGCCAACCAACCCTGTTTACATAAAAATGATCCCCATATATATAAATCTAATGTCACCCTTGGTTGTTAGGGTCGATCTACTCTCTCCTAGAATCATGGATCCATTTTCTTTGAAAGAGAACAATAACTTCAATGGATTCACTAAAAATAGAAAACCCAACTTTGCCATATCATAATCGTAACTGAAATATTCTTTACAGTCATTGATCATGATCCAAATTCAACCATATGGTTTTGATGAGCCATCATTTTCACTGCTAGACACTCTATCATCCATGCACAACAAGTCTGCTACACAATAGTAACCTACAACAAAAACGCAACAGAATGCGCAACAAACTGGTAAAATAGGTTTTAAATATGACATCGTATCTCACTGATAAAAAACTATTTTTAGAAACTGAGAGAGTTTTTTTTAGTTAAGATCGTTATAAATAAACACCTCTCTAGGTTTCTTGAAATGCATCTTCAGCTGGCCGGAATATGTGTCGCAAAAAAATGTCTCAGACAGGAAATCACGAAAACTAAAAAATAGGGCTCAAAGATTCCTTCTAAGCTCCCAATACGTGACACATTTTACAAATATGAGATAGGTTTTTATTATTTGGTTTGTCCTCAACAAAAAAATCTTATGGATTTTCAAAATTCCTATCTAGTAGGTCAGAAATTGATCTTGAAGTTGACCACTAAACCAGTAATTTACGCAGTGCGACCTGTAGCCTGTGCGTAGGAAAATCCACTGTGTGATGAAATCCACTGCGTGACAACCCACTGCTCTATGGAATCCACTGCGTGACAACATCCTATGCACAACATCCCACTGCGCGACAACATCCTATGCATGACAACCTTCTTTGTGCGACAACATCCTCTGTGCGACGACATTCTCTACGCGACAACATCCTCTGCGTCGTGTGCAATGAATTTTGCAACGCACAGTTGAAAATTGAAATGGGAATAAATAAATGATAAGATTCCCTTTGAAACTGGCCCTTGGAGATGTTAGATGATGTTAGGCATAAAAACAACATGGGTGCTAACATGCATGACTTTGCAAATTGTTGACAAACCTCTAACCTTAGCCATGAAAATCATGGTGCTAACAAAATATTCCGTTGGTGAGTTCAATACTTCCTTTGCCGGTGACTTCGATTGGAGAGTTGTTCCCCATCAGAAGATGAGGACCTTTGCATGCATCCAATGAAGAATAGACTGATTTTGTGGCATCCATGTGATGAGATGCTCCAAAACTGAAGAACTAGGGGTAGGTTCGGTACTTACTCGGTAATCAACTGTCGAAGTGTCGATTTATGCAGTGGAATTTCCTCTTTATGGACACCTGATCCTAGCTCATACCTCGAGCTGTTTATTGGGGTTCTCGACAAGTTGAGTAGGTCAGTTTCTAAGACACTTTCGACATCATGGTCGCTCTGTAGAAGGTTTTGAATTGAAGCATCAGGGCCTGGGGTAGATTCTTTCTTAGGTTCCTTTTCCTCTGTAATCTCCACTGGAGTCACCAGGGAAACTTCCGAACTCTATTCATCATCATAGATGGTTATTAAGTCAAAAAAGGGGTTTGGTACACTTTTCCTACCTGGTGTCCTTGACATCTCAGGTTGGGTTGAAATCCCCCCTAGTGATCTGATCTGTGGTGATGGAACTTTAGGGTTTTCTGTCCTGGTGATTTCTTCAATTTGCATTGGCTCTAAGCCACTTGGCTCTCCTTTGCTTGCGATTGGGTCATCAATGGGGGATCCTTGACATCTCTACGAGATCCGAGTCATCCTCTAACTGATCAATTATTCTCTACGCCCCTTCTAGCAAGAGAAATCATCTTCTTTGTGCCTCTGTAGTCTTTGTTGCTCTAATTTATTCCCTAACTCTGAGGGCCTCTTGAGTTTACTTCTCTATTATCTCCACCTATTCATCCATGCTCATAGCCTTGAGCCTGGTCATGTTCGGGTTGGCCATCCTCTGTACTACCTCCTCCCAGTCCTGAGCGCATTTTGTGAAAATTTCATCCTCAAATTTGTCATGCGCATATGGCCAACATGAGGATACCTGTGAAGCATGTTGGGGAACCAGACCTTTAGGGTTGTGCTTGCAAAATTGTCTTGTCGGGAACCTGAATTCAAGTTGGCTCATACCTTCTTGTTTGGCTTGAGTAGTGTCATTTACCAAATAAAACCCCACATGGAAGCCGTAGGGTATGAACTCCTGCTTCTTGTCCTTGACTAGTGTGGCATTATAGCCCTGTAGGATAGTTTGATAATAGATTTCTCCCACAATGAGCCGGTCTGGGACATGAGTAGGGAGTAGATGCGGTGCTCCAATGACCCCAAACACCTTGATATAGGTTGTTCATTCATCTAAATACCAGTGGTCTACCTTCGTTGGCTACTGCGGATAGTCTAGAGAACTCCTTTTTAAATACAATAAAATGAATACGGGTGATGAATTCATCACAAATGAGTGCGTAGGATTTTTTGTACCTGTTCTCTCATAGTATGCTGAAATAAACATGAACAGGGAGCTACGCAACATGCCATATTAAATTCATGCGGGCAAAGATATTTCTCACACAAATCATCACAAGCAGGTACGAGGCCATGTGGAAAGAGGGTGCTTCCCCTTCTTTCTACATCTGAGCCTACTTTACTTAGATGCTCAATTGCTTGAAAATTGTTTCTCCCTAGTTGAATCTACTTCCAGAGATCACCACTGTGTATGCCAAGGGAATCCATGCTTCCGAAAACTTGGAGAATTCCTTCTCTCCATACAGACGACAGATGAGAGCCTTCAAGTAGATGTATGGCTCCCTCAGGTTAACTGTCCCATACCATTCATTGCTCCGGTTTGTAAACTTTTTGTCGTCCTTCCACCATGAGGCCATCAACCCGCTGGTGTCATGGAATTCGTAGAACTTCACCACGAAGTTTGTGTTTATCCACTCTTCTGGGTCTTTGATTTTGTAGTACTTCTGGACTTCTGTCGAGAGGAAAAATATGACACACCCTCCATTCTCATCGTTGATTAAGCATTTCTGCGCATCTGTATGGTCGATTAGCCACTTCAAAACCTCCATGCATGGGAAAACTAGGGTTCTGCAGGATACCATGTGCAAATAAGGCCATCGGATATTTGGGAATACCTGGTCGTCAAGCGTCCTTACATTTGGGTCATTTTGTGGGATACATTCCGGGTAATCCTCCCGTCTGATTTTGTTGAATAGGTCTCTCCACTATGGGAGCATTACTTTGGATCCAATGTTTTCTACTGTATCACCAAAGACTGGATGTTGAAAAAAATATTTCTTTGTTGAGGTTTTTATCACCGACTCTGCCTTGGGAGTGTACTGCAACTCTCTCGCAGTACCAGGAGAAGAACCTTCACCTGTTTCTGCTCCCTTTATCTTGGGTGCTCTCGGCGAGCGTCTGGTGGTTGGATTTCTCAGAGGCATTTTCCCTGCAACTTAGAAAATAGTTAGAGACTGTGCAAGAAATCAGATGTATATATAACAAATCATGACCGTCGAATTGACAAACTTGAACACATACTTCTGCTACTTGTTTAACCTGGTCTTGATAATCTGAGAATCAACACAGTCTCAAGACACTTTCTTTGCTTCTTCGGATGCTCTGGAATTCAAACTTGTGTGTAGAATGAAATTGTTCAAAGTCATTCTAGAGATTTAAACAGGGATGAACTTACCTTGTCACATCAACCATTCAATTCAGGTTATGAGTGTAGTTCTATTAAATCTTCCACCAGATCTTCAAAGACGTTTAAAATTAAATTCGATCATAGGTTGATGGTGTGGGCACGGGTTGTAATGTGGCCTATTGGTGATTTCAAATCGTTGTTGTTCAATCGACACACACAGTAGAAACATATGCGGGATGAATAATTAAATAGTCTATTAAATGCCAGAATTCGATCGTATCTTATGCTGAAAACATCCCATCATTTCGCTAGTCCAGCTGGTGAATCGGGGGTCGGGGTTCAACTTTGAACACTTTTCATTGATATCTCCTTGCAAAAGCTCTGACGCTGAATGATATTTCCATACAGAGTTGATGTGGCAAGGCTGACTTGGAGGTGTGACTAGAACACATGAAACCTTAAGATGACTCAAGATGAAACTAGGCCGTACAACACCCGTATGCGACAAATACATGTGGCACTCGAGACCGACTTCTTCGTTTACCCATGTTATTTGGAATAAAAAAATTTCTTAAGCTAAACGTTCTAAAACCCGATCCTATCTCATCGACGCCGAAATGTATCAAGGATCGATGATCGATGATAAACCTACCCAAGTTCTCTCGAATTGACTCTCTCGAAAATATCCCGATACCGAAAGTGTATCGGGGTTCGACGATAGACGATATGTTTATCATAGGAAAAATTGATTGTTTTTACCCTTCTAGATTTCCACAACCCCGAGCAAGCACATCGGTGGTTTCTTTATGGATTTTGTCAATGTCTATCCCTCCTGTACTTTTTCGATGCCGATGGTGATCAATTATCTCTTGAAACTTCATGGCGAATAACTCATGGAAACCAACTCCACCTTCTGCCGATGCCGATGGTGCATCGATGATTAGTGTAACTGTGTGGCTACTTTACCTGCTTGAATTTTTATGACGTCGAACACAAGAACGCTAGTCGCAATGTTAGATGCAGATTCTTAGTTAGGATGTGAAGTTATTTTAGACACAAGTTTTCATTTTACAAGTTCAAACAATCCCGAATTGATTGATAAGAGTCATGAAAACAAAACAAAATAATCCATTCCCCAAAGTGAACTCAATTTAGACAGTAAAAGAAAACAAGTGGTACCCAAAAAGTGATAGAATTTCATAAGGATTTTTAGGGTGTGTTGAGCGCTCAACAAATGACGATTTACTGGGAGAAAGAATAATATTTTTTCCTTCCCCAGGCTTAGCTGATGTAGAAACTAGTTAAGAACCTAACTGGTTTTGCTTTTATCAGTCTCTCTTATCCTTGCGTTTACAATTCCCCCGGTTGCTGACTTCGGTCCCACCTATGGAGTTTCAACCTTTATTCCACCTTCGTTCCTCTTGACCATGAACCACGCCCCCTCTTGAAAAGAGCTGAGTAAAGCATTCACTGGCACCAGGACCTTTAGTTATCATCATTCACTTGCTGCGGTGTTGCTCCGCTGCCAATGAGCGTCCATAGCCCCGACAAAGTCACCCCGACGTCACAAAACTTGCTCCCCTGCCAGCGAGCATCCATAGCCTCGAAAAAGTTATCTGCATACCCTCTCCTACTTTGCACTCATTTTATATAACTGATTTATTTTTGGCAGAGATGCTCTAAGCGAGTGGGAGAGGATGATGTATGTTATCTGCAAGAAGAGATGGTTAAGGTGAATTTATTCCTAGCTCTGTCTAGAGGTACATGTGGTCCTTTCCAACTTGCCATCTTTCCCTTTAGGTTTTACCATACCACCAACCAGACACTTCATCACTTTCCAAGGTCGTTTATTTGCAAAGGTCAGATACATAACTCTTTTAAGAAAAATGTAATTTGTCCAACGTTTCTTGTGTTGTACGTAAGTGTGAGTCAAGAACAAAGTTTTCTACACTGTATTAATTAAGTTCAACCACTGCCTTGCGGAACACAACTTTATTGCACAAAAATTCCACATAAAAGAAAAATAAAAGTAAAGGAATTTGCAATCAATCCACCTTGCACCTACACATATATCCTATTAACATGAAAACACACACACACAGACATTTTTTATTTTATTTATTTTTTAACAAAAATATTGTTTCAGGGCTTGGCCATTCACCAGGAGGGCGTCGGGTTCCCCCCTCAGATCTTGCAACTGATACGTGCCTTCCCCAAGTTTCTCGGCTACCTGGAAAGGTCCTAGCCAAAAATTCTGAAACTTTGAATGTTTTCCCTTCAGTTCATTCACTTTATCCCATTTCATATGCTTGTCAAATCATATTTTAAATATCTGCTGATGAGCGATGAACTTTGACTTTTTTTTATCCCTTTCTTCTTCTAGCATGAGCATGGTATCAATTCTCTGTTGAATAACCGATGAGGGTTGTCTTCTGGATCCCTGAGCAATCTGAAGAGATGGAATATATAGCCCGTTTGGGAGAATGGATTCTTGTCCGTATACCAAAAAGTATGGGGAGTTTCCTATATCTTCCTTGGGTGTTACTCTATCGGCCCATAAGGAATTATGAAGCGAACAATGCCAATTCCTCTGATTTTCTGCAACTGTTTTCTTCAAGATCCTCACTAATTTCTTATTGGTTGATTCTGCCACTCCATTCCCTTGTGGATAGTAGTTTGCAGAGTATCTGATTATGATTCCTTTTTCTAGAGCGAACTCTGTTAATAGGGTGGAAGAAAAGTAAGCGAAATTATAAAAAACAAGAACGAAAGGCATATCGAACCTTGTGAGCAATTATTTTTCTATGAATTGGATTACCAACTTTTCATTTACGTGAGTCAGAGGGATGGCCTTTGCTCATTTCGTGAAATAGTCCATAGCGGCCAGTATTTATCTATGTTGTTTTGAAGAACTCAGGGTAATCTCCCTTATGAAACCTAACCCCCATTGCTTGAATGGTCTGGATATGGCCACTGTTTGGAGTGGGACAATTGCTCTTTTTTTCCTCCCCGTGATTATTTGACAAGTTTTGTAGTTTCTAGCGTATGTATGAGCGTCTCTAAACAACGTAGGCCAATAATAATCGTCTCTCAGTATCTTGTGAGCGGTGGTATTCCCTGCAAAGTGTCCACCCACAAAACCATCATGGATATCCTTCAGAACCTTTTCTGCATCTTCACATTTGAGACATCTCAAAATTACCCCATCATAATTTACGCGGAAGAGCACCGAATTTATGAGGCGATATTGTGCCGATTTTAGTCTGAGAGCTCTCCTTTCCTTAGCGTTCAGGTTTTCTGGGCAAGTCATGTGATGCAAGATTTAAATTAGTTTTCCATACCAAGACTCCTACCCTGGGGGAACATATAAATCTTCACTACACCATAATGCCAATTCATTCTCCCACCCAGAGTCTTCATTTACTTGGTCTTGGGCTTCAGTGGTCAGTTTACACAATCCCTGTCCCTTAACAAGTTTGGCAGGTTTTATATCTAGATCGAATTCTTGGAAAAATTCCATCCAATTTCCCCTTCTTCCCCCCATCTCCTGTTGGGTGAATAGGGATCAGACTGCGGGGTGAGGCACAATGAATTTGGTGTGATTTTTTAGGATGTAAGATCTGAAATGTTTTACTGCTTTGTACACCACATAAGCCTATTTGTCTATAGAAGGGTAATTTAGTTCGACCCCTTGGAGGTTAGTGCTCATAAATGAGACCGACGCCTCATTGTTGTCATCATCCTTCTGAGTCAATACCGCAACTAAATATTGGTAGGAGGCAAAAGTATAGAGGAAAAAATATTTGCTAAAGTCGAGAATTCGCAACATCGGAGCTTGAGATATTGCAGTCTTGATATTGTTAAAAGCATCTTTTCACTCGTCATCCCACTTAAAGTCAACATACCTGCGAATCATTTTTTGTAAGGGTTTGATAGTTTCAACGAAATCGGGGGTGAACTTCCTCACAAAATTGATTTTTCCAAAGAAGGATTCCATAGCCTTTTTGTTGTGGGGTAAGGGAAGCTGGGTTATTTCCTTAATTCATTTTGGGTCTTTGCGAATTCCTTCTTGAGATATAATATGACCTAGTAATTTTCCTTCATCAACACCGAAGATAGTTTTCTTAGGGTTTAAATATATACCATATTTCCTACACCTTTCGAAAATTTGGGTTAGATGTTGGATGTGATCTTCTCTATTCTTTGAATACATAGTCACGTCGTCTAAATAGACTATTACACACTTGTTGATCAATCCTCGAAAATCTACATCCATGGCCCTATGGAAGGTTGCCCCTGCATTAATTAACCCAAAGGGAATGTGTTTATAATCAAATGTTCCCCACTTGGTTCAAAAGGTAGTTTTTAATCGGCCTTCCTCCGAAACTAGAACCTCGTTGTAACCTAAAAAACCGTCTAAAATGGAGAAAATTTCAGAACCAGACATGGTCTGCAAGAGCTGTTCCATTGGTGGGACTAGGTAGTTATATTTTTCTGATGCTCTGTTGAGGTTTTTGAAATCCACACACAGGCGGATTTCCCCAGACTCTTTCCCAACAGGAACCAAATTTGCTACCCAGGCAGATTGTCTAACTTGAAAGATAATTTTAGCATCTAGTAGTTTTTTTTAACTCTTGACACATGAGGGGTTCTAGAGATGGGTGGTACTTCCAGAGATTCTGTTGGAAGGGTTTTACTCCATATTTTAATGGGATTGTGTTTTGGATAATGCGAGTGTCATAAGTTTTCAGATCTCGGTAGGACCATGCAAAAACATCTTGATATTCTCTAAAAAGTTTGAGATGGGATTTCCTTTCTTCTTTAGACACTGTCTTTCTTAGATTTATATTCTTAGGGTTTTCCAGGGTTCCTAGATTTATAGTCTCGTACATGGGACACAAGCTCCCTATATTTTCATTTGTTGACCCTTTAAATCTTTCCCTCAAGTCAAGGAGGTTCTCCAAATTGGCTTCCCCTTTCAGTATCGTGTGAAGCTTTGGTTTGTTACTAAAAGGATATGTTTCACCTCTTTTTTCATGGGAATTAGTTTCTACTAGTTTCTCTTTGAATACTTCATCGTCAATAGCTAGGTCTTTAAAATTTTCCTGATTGGTTAGGAAGTCTATAACCTGTTCATCTCCTTCAAAGACCTTCCAATTAGAAATATTGTTGGGCACTGATGGTTTGTAGAGTAGTTCCACAGTGAACCAGGAGGCTTTATAGTATTCTAAAGAGGATAGCCTCGAGAAAAAATTAGCTAGGGAATCAACAAGAGTATTCTTTGTCCTGGGAATTGCTGTAATATTGAAAGCCTCAAAATGTTCTATTAGCCTGTGCACTTCCTGTTGATAATTCCTTAGATGGGGAGAATTGCAATGTATAGTGTTCTTTACTTTCCAAACGATAATTTCATTGTCCTCAAAAACTTTTAATTCTTTAACATTTAAGTCTACATATTTCTTTAGTCCTTGCACTAAAGCTTCATACTCGACAATATTATTAGTGCATTCAAATTCTAGTCCGTAGGACAAGAAATTTCACTTCCCCTTTGGGTCAATGAGGATACATCCTGCTCCTAACCCTTCTTGCAATTTAGACCCATCGAAGTACAGGGTCCAATATTGTGAGAGAAAATCACTAGCTTTTCCATTCCTACTAACTTCCTCCCCTCCAACTACTTTGTCTGTGGTTTCCAACAAAGGTTCTTGACAGAAGAGGCTTTCTTCTGTCACTACAAGTAGATTTACTTGAAAATTCATTTCGGATTTTTGAGTAAGAGGTACATCAGACGAGAGAGGGGAGAAATTGCCGAAATCAGAATCGCAAAAGTAGTTTCCTAGCACGGGGAAATATGTCGACGAGGGTTCGTTGAAGGCTTCTAAATCAGTGACAATATGTTTGAGATACCTTTCCCTATCGATCCTAATCATATTTGTGTGTCCCTTGAATGGAAACCAGAGGTAAGACCAGTCCGTGCTAAAGTATCCATTCAACTTCTCAAACCAATCTCGACTAAGTAGCAGTCCATAAGCTTCTGGTATATCCACTACTATGATGTCAATTACTTGAACAAATTTCGAGTGTGTAGCCATTCCATTCATGACGTCCTTGAGTTCCCCAATAAATTTTACCTGAGTTACGTCTAGTTGTATAACATGTTTATCACTTTTGAGCGAGACTATGTTTAATTTCTTGCAAATAGATAATGGCATGACATTAGAGGATGCCGCTTAGTCAACTAAACAATTATGGAGGTTTCTGTTGAAGACTTCAAACATTAAAAGGAAAGGTGGGACAAAAGGATTTCCTTTTTTATCTAAAGAGAAAGCGTTCACATTTGGTTTATTATTTAGGTCTATGGGAGCTGGGGTTTCCCCTTGGTCGGTGATTTTTATAGGGGTTTCTACTGAATTTAAGGCTTGTAACATAAAGTCCTTTTGCTGGGGAATTCTACACATGTCCATGACCGATACATTTTCCTTCAATATTTTTAAATCTTCTACTATGTTGTAGTCTAGCTTGGGTGAGTCTCGTGTATGGATGTTTATAGGATTTCTTTGGGAGAGAAAAGATGCTTTTGGGTGATCGTCTGTTTGTTTTTCCTCTCTAGGTTTGGACAATGGTAAAGTCATTTGAGAGTGACTGGCCCTTACTTCGGGTTTGTACAACCAAAAACTCAGCGGGTGGTTCTTGAACCTCAAATATATCATCGGAAGGCATTGACAACTCAGTATCCCACAACAACATGGATGTTCCTTCCGGTAGGTCAACTTCCTCCTGATCTACAATATTTACCATTGAGCCGCTTGATTTTTCGGTAAGGGAAACTTTGTCTAGGAACCGATTGGCCATCAAATTCATAGCATGCACTCAGTGTGGACAGTCTCTTTCAGAATGTTTCTCTTGATGATACATACATAAAGAGTCAGATGCTATATTACCCAGGTCGATGTTTAAGTTGGCTGGGGGAGGTTCAATTGCTTTGAACGACAAATTTCTCTTAAAAAAGGGTTTATAAAGCCTTTGGCATTGGTTTCCTTCTCCGACATTTCTTTTCATGTCTACGATTTCATGTGACAATTTCTTTATCATCTGTTATAGGTCTTCTATGTCTCCACTTCCCTTTTCGGGACCTTGTTCTGTTTGTTTTCCCGAGGGTCTGGTCAACAAGAATCCTCTCCTGGGTGGAGGTTGAGCTTCCTTCTTAACTAGTGAGACCTGATCCTCTTTACGTTCCTTCATTTGGAATTATAATTTTTTTGTCTTCCTCGAAATTTGTAGCTAGGGTATGCTTGGCAACCCTTTTTACAAACATGGAAATATAAGAAGGGAGAGCATTAACATATACCTCAATTTTCAACTCCTGAGTGGGTTTAACTTCGGGTTGAAATTTGTTTAGGATAGTGGTAAATCATTGATTGAAGCCTTTAACCTTTTCTTTTGAAATCATGGTGGCGAAGAACAATTCAGCCATTAAAGCTCATGTAGTGGTTTCTTCTGCAAATTTGTCTAAAACATCTTTTTGAAACTTCGTCCAACTAGTTATGGACCCTACAAGCAAGTTAAAATACCACGTGGAGGTTGAATTCTCAAAGGTATAGGGAAAAATCCTGCATACTACATCTTCATGTTGGACATTCATCAATCTGATAGCTAGTATGAACTTTTTAATATGGTCTTCAAGCAATCTGGAGGTTTCATGATCAAACTTGGGAAGTAACTTTTCTGGATGTCGAGGGAGGTTATGTACATGTCTGGGGTTTACCATAGCATCTCTGGCCAACCAAGGTTAATTATTTTGAGGTGGGTTTCCCCTTTCCTCATTATGATCATTGTTATCCTCCATGTCGTCCAACTGCAAAGCTGAGTGATCCGAGTTAAACCCTTCCTTGTCAGATTCAAAATCATCAGGCTTAGAGTAGTCACCAGCTAGTGTTTCGGGGATCAGATTAAGGGCATGTTCAATCTCAGTGAGGGAGAAATATATCAGGTCTTCTACTGTGTGAACAAAAACATGGTTGTGGGTGTCGACCACTGGTGTGCTTACTTGTTTTCTAAGAGGAAGTAATGGAGCTAAGGGTAATGATCCAATTTTTCGGGCGTAATCTCTTGTGATTCTTCTGAACTGGTTCAAATCCTCGTGGGGAAGAGTGTAAGCTATTTCAAGGAATAGATGTTCTTCCTCTTGCTGGGATGAGTTACGCATTTCAGAAGTACTAAATGTATGTGGGTTGTCTTGAGAATGACTAGCCATGCATGTGGGCTGTCTTGAATCCACAAGATATGCTGAATATTATATCAAAAATATTATTAGCCATTCATTCACATGCCCTCCTTCTAGCGCCAATTCTGTTGAGGGGTACTAAATCCTTTTAACTCAACAACATGAACCAAACCCCCCACGGAGGCCCAATTAGACTCTGTAGAGTTTGATGGTGGAATGGTTCTCCATATATTTCGATTTGGCCAATTTATCGATGGGATTTACGTAGTGATTGACATGATATCTTCTTATGAAAGTTCCTCCTTCAGTTTAAACGTTCTCTTTTTGTCTTTTCTTTTATATGGGTCTAATCAAAAGATGTGTGCTGGTATAAACCACCTGGTAAAGGGATTTCTTAACTACTGAAGAAGGTTGAGCTTGGGATAACCCTTGTGCTCAAGAATGAAAACAAAGATATTCACACCTGTGACAAGCCTAGTACTAATACATTAACTTGCTGGTATTTCAATTATTGACTAGGATACAATTATCGAAAGAAAACACACATGCAATAAGATGATGGCAAGAAAAATAGTTTCCTTAGCTCTAGCATTAATCATACATTAACACAACGATTTTCTTTCATCATTATAGACAAGAACTACAAAAATATTCAAACAACTAACTTATCAATAGATTCATAAACTCTTTATCGTTACAACATCCATTAATAAAATGAAGTTGGAAGTAATTCCTCCTCAATCCAATCACACAACGCCTTTGATGAAAAACACAAAATTTGTCTCCGGTCCTAAACAAGACTTCTCAATTAAGGTAGTTCAGAAATAGTTCTTTACAATTCCAAAAATGAGGGTCTTTCCCAAAACCATTGACCCTTGCTAAAAGGTCAATCCTCCTATTTATAATGAATCATTAACTAAAAATAGCTATTACAAGTGCAATCTAAGTAAAACAAAATATCGCCACATGGTGCTTTAATCTCTCTGTTCTCTAAGAATCATCAAATAGTTTTACTGAAGTGGATGACTCTTCTCATATTGTGACCATTTGACGAAGAGTTCTTTGCATGTGTTGGCATATGGGAACCTGTGCTAGTCCATTTGGGCTGAAATACTTTCTTTCACTTCTACTACCCATTCTATGTACTTGATTATTTTAACACTCAACTGCTAAAAAACTGCTCGAGCCTTAATCGTATGCTCCATGAACTATTGTACTTGACCTGGTGCCATGGTCACCAACTTTGCTATCTTTTTTGTCGATGCCGAGTCTTGTTCTGGATGTTTCTTGACTATGTCATCCAGGTCGACAAAGTCTTTGGGTGAGCCGAATTCTGGGAGGCTGATGCCTTTCATCTCCTGATTAATCTTTTCCCAACTATTTTTTCATTCAGTCCACTTCTCCTCAATCTACCGTTGAGGTTCTTGGGTCATTTTTACCTAGTATTTGATCGCTTTCCTAATCCGATCGATGCTGCTATCCCTTAGTACCCGAATGCCGTGCTCTTCGGTGTCTCGACCCTTTTGAACCGCGCTAATGTAATCGAGCCTTTCTACTGCTTGGTGAGATTGATCATACCACCTTTCCACATCCTTGCAAGTTGCTAGTGACATAAGGGTGTCTTATTGGAAATCGGCTATACTTGCAGTGAAAATGTGACCTTCATTTATGAATTTGGCATAGGCATCTTGGAACTCACTTCTCAAAAACACCATGGCTTGTGTGGAGTCTTGATAGTATTTTTCCAAATGGATTATATTCTCCAACTCCTTAAGTGCAGTGGCCAACTCCTTTTCATCTCTTCTTTCTCTATCCAATGTGGCATCTATGATATCCATCCCTACGCCGATAAGCTCAGTCATCTTGGCGTGTTCTGTGCTAAGAAAATTGTCCTCCACAGTGATGAGAATCGAGCTATCTAACGTGAGCCTCCTCTTCTTAGTGGTCCTCTTCATGATGGTTTTTCTCTTCCCGTCATAGGCGATCGCTTGTATGTTGGCGACCTCATCAACAGGTTCGGGGATTTGTTTTCCCCCCCAGGTTAGAGTATTTACCAAGCTCCCGAATGTGTGTATCTATTATAGGATGGGTTCCTAAACTTATTCCATATGTCCCGATGGATTTACCTCCATTTTTTGCTCATCGACTAGTAAAGTATCGACCAAAACTGAAGAACCAGGGGTAGGTTCGGTACTTACTTGGTAATCGGTTGTTTAAGTCACAATTTCTTTCCGTGGATTTTTCTCTTTCTAGCCACTCGATCCTAGATCATCCATCGAGCTGTCTATTGGGGTTCCTAGAAAATCGAGTAGCTCAGTGTCTAAGACACTTTCAACCTCATGGTCACTCTGCGGAAGGTTTTAAATTGAAGCATCAGGGCTTGGGGTAGATTCTTTCTAGGGTTCCTTTTCCTCTGTAATCTCCACCAGATTCACTAGAGAAACCTCTGAACTCTCCTCCTCATCATAGATGGTTATTAAGTCAAACAAGGGGTTTGGTACACTTGTCCTACCTGGTTTCCTTGATATCTCAGGCTGGGTTGAAATCCCCCCTGGTGATCCGATTCGTGGTGATGGAACTTTAGTGTTTTTTGGTCTGGATATTTCTTCAATTTGCATTGTCTCTAAGCCACTTGGATCTCCTCTGCTTGCGATTGGGTCATCAATGGGGGATCCTTGACATATCTACGAGATCTGGGTCATCCTGTAACTGATCAATGATTCTCTACGCCCCTTCTAGCAAGAGAAATCCTCTTCTTTGTGCGTCTGTAATCTCCGCTTCTCTAATTTCTTCCCTAACTTTGAGGGCCTCATAATCCAATTGCTCTATTGTCTCCACCTGGTCATCCATGCTCATATCCTTGAACTTGGTCATGTTTGGATTGGCCATCCTCTATACTACCTCCTCCCAGTCCTGAGCACATTTTGTGAAAATTTCATCCTCAATTTTGTCATGCGCGTATGGCCAATAGGAGGATACCTATGAATCATATTGGGGGAACAGGCCTTTAGGGCTGTGCTTGCAGAATATGTCTGTTGGAAACCTGAATTCAAGTTGGCTCAACCCTTCTTCTTTGGCTTGAGCAGTGTCATTTACCAAATAAAACCCCACATGGAATCCGTAGGGTACGAAAGCCCGCTTCTTGTCCTTGACTAGTGTGGCGTTATAGCCCTGCAGGATAGTCTGATAGTAGATTTCTCCCACAATGAGCCGGTCTGGGACGTGAAAAGGGAGTAGATGCGGCACTCCGGTGGCCCCGAACACTTTGATATAGGTCGTGCATTCATCTAAATACTAGTGGCATACCTTCGCTACCATTTTATTGGCTGTTGCGGATAATCTCGGGCACTCCTTTTTAAATACAATAAAATGAATACGGGTGATGAATTCATTGCAAATGAGTGTGTAGGATTTTTTGTACCTATTCTCCCATAGTATGATGAAATAAACGTGAATAGGGAGCTCCACAACATGCTAATTTAAAGTCATGCCGACGAATACATTTCTCACACATATCACATCGAGAAGGTACGAGGCCATGTGGAAAGTGGGTGCTTCCCCTTCTTTCGGCATCTGAGCCTGCTGTACACAGATGCTCAATTTATTGGAAATTATTGCTCCCCAATTGAAGCTTCTTTCAGATATTTCCACTGTGTATGCCAAGGGCATACATGCTTCCGAAAACTTGGAGCAATCCTTCTCTCCATATAGTCAGTAGATGAGAGCCATCAAGTATATGTATGGCTCCCTCAGGTTAATTGTCCCATACCATCCATTTCTACGGTTTGCAAACATTTTGTCCTCCTTCCACCATGAGGCCATCAACTAGATGGTGTCATGGAATTCGTAGAAATTCACCATGAAGTCTGTGTTTAGCCACTCCTCTGGGTCTCTGAGTTTGTAGTACTTCTAGACTTTTGTCAGGAGGAAACATCTGAGACACCCACCATTCTCATCATTTATTAAGAATTTCTGTGAGTATGTATGGTTGATTAGCCACTTCAAAACCTCAATGAATGGAAAAACCGAGGTTCTGCAGGCTACCATGTGCAAATATGACCGTTAGATATTTGGGAACACCTGGTCGTCAAGCACCCTTACATCCGAGTCATTGTGTGGGATACATTCTAGGTACTCCTCCCATTTGTTTCTGTTGAATAGGTCTCCACACTGTGGGAGCATTACTTTGGATCCAGTGTTTTCTTCTGTATCACCGAAGACTAGAGGTTGAACACAAGCTTTCTTTGTTGAGGTTTTTATGATCGACTCTGCCCTGGGAGCGTACTCCAACTGCCTCGCAATACTAGGAGAAGAACCTTCACTCATTTCTTCTTCCTTTAGCTTGGGTGCTCTCAGCGAGCATCGATGGTTGGCTTTCTCAGAGGCATTTTTCGTGCAACTTAGAAAATAGTTAGAGACTGTGAAAGAAATCATATGTATATATAACAAATCATGACCTCTGAATTGACAAACTTGAACACATACCTCTGCTTCTTGTTTAACTTGGTATTGATAATCTAAGAATCAAAACAGTCTTAAGACACTTGCTTTGCTTCTTCGGATGCTCTGGAATTCGAACTTGTGTGCAAAATGAAATTGTTCAAATCCATTCTAGAATTTAAGCATAGATGAACTTACCTTGTCGCATTAGCCATTCAATTCAGGTTATGAGTGTAGTTCTATTAAATATTCCGCTAGATCTTCAAATACGTTTAAAATTAAATTCGATTGTAGGTTGACAATGCAGGCATGGGTTTTAACGTGGCCTATTGATGATTTCAAATAGTCGTTGTTCAATCAACACATGGGGTAGAAACATATGTAGGATGAATCATTAACTAGTCTATTAAATTCCAGAATCCGATCGTATCTTATGGTGAAAACATTCCCTCGTTTTGCTAGTCCAACTGGTGAATCGGGGGTTAGGGTTCCGCTTTGAACACTTTTCGTTGATATCTCCTTGCAAAAGCTTCGACGCCGAATGATCTTTCCATACAAAGCTGACGTGGCAAGGTTGACTTGGAGGTGTGAATAGGACATAGGAAACCTTAAGTTGACTCAAGATGAAACTAGGTCGTACGACACCCCTATGCGACAAAGACATGTGGCACTCGAGATGGACGTCTTCATTTACCCATGTTATTCATAATCAAGAATTTTCTTAAGCGAAACGTTCTAAAACCTGATCCTATTTTTTCAATGCCAAAATGTATCAAGGATTAGTGATCGATGATAAAACTACCCAAGTGCTCCTGAATTGAATCTCTCGAAAATATCCCAATGTCGAAAGTGTATCGGGGTTCGACGATCGACGATACATTTATCACAAACAAAATAGATTGTTTTAACACTTCTAGATTTCCTTGACCCAGAGCAAGCACATCGATCATCAACTATTGCTGGTTTCTTTATGAATTTTTTCAATTTCTATCCCTCTCGTACTTTGCCGACACCGATGGGGATCGACTATCTCTTGAAAATTCGTGGCGAATAACTCACGCAAACCAAATCCGCCTTCTATCGATGCCGATGGTGCATTGACAATTAGTGTAACTGTGTGGCCACTTTACCTGCTTGAATTTTTCCAACGCCAAACACAAACACATTAGTCGCAATGTTAGCTGCAGATTCTTAGTTAGGATGTCAAGTTATTTTAGACACAAGGTTTCATTTAACAAGTTCAAACAAGCCCGACTTGTTTTCTAAGAGTCATGAAAACAAAATAAAATAAACCATCCCCCAAAGTGAACTCAATTTAAACAGTAAAAGAAAACAAGTGGTACCCAAAAAGTGATAGAATTTCATAAGGCTTTTTAGGGTGTGTTGAGTGCTCAACATGATCCAATGTGAGAAATTCCACCTCCAACATGTGTCCCCTCATCTCATCCTTTTTTTCAAATATCCCTTTCAAGGTGGTCCAAGCTTCATTGGGAGTCTTACAGGAAGATATGTGAAAAAGGAGATTTGGAGAAATAAGACTGCAAATTGTTCTGAATGCTTCATCCATTCAATTTAAGTACTTGGATTTTTCTATGGATGATGTGGGTTCTATGTCTATATTCAAGGTTAACCTGTACAATCCTCTGGTTCGTATATGTATGACTATTTTATCCTTCCATGCAAAGTAGTTGTAAGGTGTAAGAATGAATTCTTTTGGGAAATCCATCTTTCCGCTGTCTTCAATATTTTGTACCTGCAAAATTTTTTGGTGTATCTTTTGCTTAGCAGTTCGTCAAATTTGATACCATGTAAATGTGTTGAACACTCACATCATAGATCTAGATAGAAAATACTACCTACGTTTGCAGAGAGAAATTGAGAAAGAAGAAGAAGGATATAAATAATGGAAGAATTCTCATTAACCGTTATGAATAATGAACACTTTACACATGATATACTCTGTATAACTCAATGAATGCACACTAGAGGAGAACCAATGCACCATAGTGGTGTTCTAGAGTGATCTGGACACACACCAGCAGTTACGGGAGTGAACTGCCACCTAACTGAGTTAACTAGTCAACTAGTCTTCAGTTAACCGACTGAACATAGTGTAGTGAGGAGTATTTCAAGGAATAAAGGGTAATGTGCCAATATGGTGATGATCCCAAGGCAAGTGTGCATTATCATGGTGATGATCCCAATTTTTCATGGTGACAAAACCAATGCAACATCTAGACTCAACTCAACTAGTCAAACTGAAGTGTCAATTGAAAGAGAACATTCTCCAGGTGGAATATTCTCCCCTAAAATATAGGATATTGGATAATGACTAATTATGATTAATAAACAAGGAAAAATATTAGGAAAAATAAATCTTAGGTGTGTGTGAAGTAACTCCAACAAATTTTAGACATGCTATGATATTGCAAAGTGGCTTCCACCACCACTAAGGATCCTTAGGATTGTTTAGGGTATACATGTCTTTATATCATAATTTTGGAGTTTAGTACCCCCCAAGAAGATTCTTGGACCATTCAAGGTTTTCCTATACCTATTTATTACAAACATGGTACATTTTAAGATTAACTATGTATTCTTCCCATTGCTCCTTATCATTCCCTTTTAATCCTAAAAATTCTATCTATTTCCACTCTTGACTCCAAATTGAATATTTTTTTGGGGGCACTACTTCGGATAGATTAAATATTCCAAGCCTTTGTAGGGTGATAATCAATTTCTCAGACAACTAGTAAGCATAACCATTGTCTTCCCAAGGCTCAAATCCTATCTTAAATATCTGTTCATTCCCAACCCAAGGATAAATTCCCATCCAAACTCTCTTTCCATTACTTATCCTCCAATCTAACCAATTTCCAATCATAGGGAAGGAAAGAACCATGGTTCTCCAGATGATAGATACATTATGAGTGGGATTCATTAAGGATTCCCAATCCAATATTTGACAGAATAGGGTTCTTTGTATTTTTGGATGAGGCTCTAATTCCAAAGCTTGTCCCTAGAGATAAATATCCAAACACACTTGGTAGTGGAATCCTTCCCAAATAAATAAATGTTTTTAATGCCCCACCCCCAACACCTTAGACATGGAAACGAATTACCACTTAACCAATGGAATACCCTCTTTATTTATATTCCCATACCAAATAAACTTGAATCTTATCTTCTTAATTGTTTGTGAAGGACCTCTTTGTGAATATAGTAAAAAACAATGCAAATACACTGGGATAGTTCCTAGTATTGAGTTTACTAGTACTAACCTTCGACCTTTGGACAACCACATATTACAACACATGTTGAATATTCTTTCCACCTTTTCAATGAACCATATCCAATCATTGGGCCTAATGTAAAAACCTAAGTACTTGAAATCCCCCCAGAAATCACAACACTGGTAGGTAAAGCACTAAAGGATTATTCGAACAAGATTCTCATCCACCCCATTAAAACATATTGGAGGATTTTGCATATATATATATATATATATATATATATATATATATATATATATATATATATATATATATATATATATNTTTTATATATATATATATATATATATATATATATATATATATATATATATATATATATATATATATATATATATCTTAGATGCATCCCTCCATCAACCATAAAAAAATAATAATACATCATCCACAAAAAGAAAATGGGTCAAAAAGATAGATCGCCTAATCTTAATACCTTTTAGTGAGCCAACTCTTTTTTCTTCCATGATAGCCTTGCTGAGACCTTTTGAAATGAATACAAAAAAACAAGGGGGTAGAGGGCACCATTGTTTAAGCCCTTGGAAGGTCTAAAGAAGCTACAGGTTGACCCATAGATGAGAACTATAAAGGAAACTGTTGTCAAGCATTCCATAATCCAATTAACTAAATGGATACTAAAGCCAATATGGATTAACATCTATATCAAATAAAACCTATTTTCTTGATCATAGGCCTTTTTCAAGGTCCAACTTCAATACCATGGTAGGAATTTTTTTTGTTTTAGTTGAATGTAGCCCCTCTTGAGCCACCCTAATATTGTCATGACTTATCTTACCATTCAATAATCCAAATTGTTCAAAGGAAATGACTTCAGATAAAGATCTTGACCTTCAAGGCAATGATTTGAGCTATAATATTGTAGATTAAATTTCATAAAGAGATGGGAATGATGTCATCGAAGGATTTAGTTTTTTCCTTCTTTGTTATTAGGGAAAAAAATATTTTTGAAGGCTCCCAATACTTTCCTTGTGCATCTTTACTCTTCAACAACCCTTAACAAATACCCTTTTAAGAGTTAACAAAAACCCAAGAAGAAATCTATTGCTCACCTACCTGGGCTGGGGATTTTGTCCTTCTAGAAACCATGGAGAACCAACTGAAATTATTCCTTGGATATTTCCTACATCAATCTTGCATTCTATTCTTCAACTACAAAACTAGAGAAGTAGGTAGACATTTTGACCACTTCTGCTATGTTAAATTTTGCCTCCTTTGTATAAATCCCTTCAAAGTGGGCAACCCCAAGATCAAATATCACTTTGAAAGTAGTATATTTAGATCCATCCCCTGTCCTCATCCACCAAATGGTGTTTATATTTTTCATATGATAAACAAATTGGTGGAATTTTTTTGTGTTCTTGTGTCCCTCACTGAATATAGGGCTCAAATATTTAGCCTCCTATGAGCTTCCTTTTTGGCTAAAATTTGTCATCTTTTTTTGCATTAGAGCCTTTAGGTTAGCCTTTCCATTCTCATATATACAAATTGCTAAGTCATTCTCATAAAATTTATAAATTTTGAGTTCAATTGTAGCTATATCCTAATCATGTTTCAGTCTCTTAGCATGTGCCTAAGAAGACACTATTTTTTTTTACTTTCTTAATATTTGTAGAAAATTGGATACTAAAAAACTCCCTTGAATATGAATAATAATGTTTCTAAATATATGTAACCAAGTTAAAAAAATATTCATTCCCAAGCCATTCAAAATTTAAATTGAAGGGGCTTGAAGGTTAGATGCCTCCCTTAGAAAATTGAAGGAAAACTGGAAAGTGGAATGAGTCCCCTCTTGTTTCCATCGAGGTTAGGATACTATCATGATTAGACATGAGAAAAGAGAAACAATAAACCTATCAAGTGTCTTTTCCACTTTGGAGTCTCCAATCCTCAAATTCCTCCATGCCATGACCATTTTAATAGGCTCAACATTTATCAAACAAACCTCCTCCATTTTGTATAGAAATAAATTAGATAAGGGATACACTCTTGCAACATTCCCCTAGATTTTATCACTATTTAGGGTGAAATTTAAATCCCCTCCAAAAATGACATTCCTATGATTGATCATATCATTAGCTAGCATACCTTCCTAGAAAGCCACTTGATTCTCAAATGGTCTATCAATATTAATAACACAAAAACATTCCTCCTTCTCCTATGATGTGAGCTATACTATGATACTTGAGTAAAAAAATATCATTCTAGATAACCTAGAGGATCTCTTCTTCCATCCAATAATTATACCTCTTGACCTACCATCAAAATAAACACATAAAAAATCCCAATCCTTCATAAAATTTGACAAATATTCCAAGATATTTCTCCCTACCCCCATGGTTTCTTGTATCAAAATAATCTCATTGTCATGAAAACCTAAAAATATCTTCAAGGATAGTTTTTTTGAAGCGCTTCCTAGGGTCCTAATATTTAAAGATATAATAATAATGGGCAACCATTTTCAGGGGCATGACTTTCTCTAAGGGATCCTTCTAATGTCTTATGTGTCCCTTGATGAATTTATTCCATGGGTTGATTTTAATCTATAGAAATATGTGATGTCATTCCTCTATTAGAGATAGAGGCATATTTTTTCCCATCCAGACTTAAGCCACCTTGAGATTCTTCCTAAGATAGAGCCAAAGTAGGTTCTCTAGATATTAATGGGTAGTGAGCTTGATAAAGGATTTTAGGTCCCTCCCCACCCAAGGGAAGGGATATATCTATGCCCCCTTACATATTCTCCTTATTATACATATAATTCATAAAAAAACCTATCTGCCCCTTCCAAAGACTCATAAAACACCAACCTAAATATGGAAATATGAGAACCCCCCTTAACAAATATCCCACTTTTAATTTCCAAAGAAGAATCCTTCTTATAAACCCAACAAATATGGATGGGATTCAACATGTAGGTGCTAGGGTCCCATTTCCAAGAAATTAGATGATGAAGGATAAATCAAGGACTTACCAAATTTGAAAGGAGATGAAACCTTCAATGGTCACTCCCTAGGTTCATTTAATGATGGATTAACAACTTCCATCAACCTAGAATGACTTGATATTTTTTCCAAGTTCTTATGTTCTTATGTTCTACTTCTGGCATATTTCTTCAAGCCTTCAAAATTCTGGTCTATTTCATTCTCTATGAATTCCCCTACCCCTTGAGGTGGATATTCCATTTCCTTCCATAGATAACCATCCATAAGGTCCTTCCCGCACCAATTCCTTTTTGTGAATTTAAGATCCAATTCATTGGCCAAATGGTCATATACATAGAAATGAAAATAATAAAATGGGATGTTGACATAGTCAAGAGTTTGACAATAGGTCTATCCCCTAACCAAAACAATGATCTCTTAGGCCAATTCATCCCTCAAATATATATCGACAAGAATGTATGCTATCAAGGAGGAATTAGAGTGCTTGAATATATCATTGGTATCTAGAAAAGTTCCCACACTATTACTAATGGCTCCAAAGACATTCATCAACCAAAACTCCAAGTTAAACCTAGAAAATTCATCCATATCAGTTGAACTATGGACTTCTATGAGTGCAGATCAAAGCACAAACTCCATTTATTTAGAGTTAGAGAATTGATACCCAACATCCATTGATTCCCTAATAATTTTAATGCATCTTCCTCCAACTTAAATATGAAATCAGGACAACCTCTTACCAGAATGTGAAATTTTCAGAGATAGTCAATTTTAGGTTCAAAAAACTCCTTCACTTATTCCTTTAAGTTGACTTTGGCCATTTAGAATCTAAAAAATATACTAGTGAGAAATGTTTTATCCATATCGACTACTTGGTGCATTTTTCTATCCTCTCTAAGGACTAGGCTCATAGATTTCATTTTTTTCTTCACACATTTTTAGCCACATTTCCCCTAAATTGGATTGAGTGGGAATTTTCCTCTTCAACTTGCCATCTCCACCCTCTTCCACCTTAGGGTTTGTATTTTTTTCTATCACACCACCTCTAAATCCCACTTTTGATATCCATAAATAATCCATTGGACCACCTCCCTCAGTGACCTATTGGACTGATTAATTGAATATAGAAAAGACGCATCCTATGCAAGCATAGAGATGGAGAGAGAGTTACAAAAAGATATGTTCATGGAGGAATATGAAGGGTTGGTAACCAAACCCAAAATTGCACTAACTTATAAATGAATGCCAATCTTCTTGAGTACCTTTTTTGCCATGGACATCAATGAGGCTATATCAAGAATGTTAGGATTGATGGAACCACATTTTCCTTATGATCTACTGTAACACCCTGTTTTCTCCCAAGAATATAATTATGCACAAACCTTATATGTTAATAATAATATGAGACATGCAATTGTGTTTAGATTTAATATAAACACCAAATTTCTAACTGAGAGGGAACAACCTTCATAAGTACTAGCCATGATACACCAGAATAAATTGATGAAGTAGAGGACTGATGGGATGGTTGAGTGAAATGAATACAAATGCATGAATGTAGAAAATATGAAGCTTAACAAGATAATCTATTCTTACAAACATGATGATTTCACCTCCAACACGCCAGATTGATGGAAGAGACCATATGAACATTAAAGATAAGGTCATAAAGGTGGTTGGTTAGTAATGTCAACTGAAATTGTCCCATCGATAGAAATAATATCCAATTGAATGGTTGACATAATGTACCACAAGCTTCCCCTTTAGATGGAGAAAGGGTGGACTGCATGTTAAGTTTTCATAATTCAACATAGAGCTAGAGGAATGGAAAACAAAGGTAGAGCAGGTAGCAAGAGAAGGGAGGGAGATAGAAAAACACAAATGAACGTAGGAAAATAAGTGAGCTCATAGAAACGAGCAATAGAGTGCAAAAGGAAGGTGCATTTATTAAGAAATAAAAATATAGCTTTATTGAAGAAAATAGGAAGCTTGTCCAAGCTGAGGATGATCACCCTGAACAAAGAAGACCTGGATCTTGAACTAGATAAATAGTGGGCTGCAACTTGGTGCTTACTGTACAAAAACCGACACTGTTAAGGGGAGGTTGCTGAGAGACTGTTAAGTAGAGAAGGGTCTCCCTTGTGTAGAGGAAATCTAGTTGAGAAACCACCTGATAAACCTGTAGAGACCCCAAGCTTAGTAGGAAGTGGAAACTTATGCTGTGTCATAGGGAGAAGGAGAGTAACCTTATCGAGTCTTCACATACTTGGATCCCTGCTAAGTCAATTTCCTTTGTCGTATCATGGCTTGGCATGGGGGTGGCATATTGTAGGAAGTGACTATACAACAAGGCCTAAGGTTGGGAGGAAAGGACTCCTCTCTCAGTTAGTTGGATTGGGTCATTTCTTATTCAGATAAGTAACTCATTTTCATTAATCTAACTTATGTGAATTACTCATGTGAATTCTTATGAATAAAATGATTGTGTGCTTCTCTACATACATATATTTATATATACGAATGATTAAATCAAAGAAATGCTTGTATGCTTAATCTACGATCTGGATGTGGTAAGATGAGTGGCATGGTGATGTATGTAAATGTTTGGTTAACTTGTAGAAATGAATGAACTCAAACAACTACTTATTCCAACACCCCATATGTCCTCGACGTGATGATCCTACAACCCATGCGAGGTCTAAGCCATGAGTTTGGCAGTTTGTAAAGACTTCAGAACTTTATTGAGTCCTTTAAGTTCATAAGCCGAGGTCTTGTAGGAATCAGAAAATGGATAAGTCCTTTGAAATGATAGTTATGAATCTGTAAACCTTGTGTTGGTCAGCAAGGAACCACCGACGTTGATCTAGATATATTGTGACTGTTCATCGATAGTCAGTTGGAATCGTCATGTCGAAGAGATTCCTCGATCATCATGGGAAGGGATCCGAAATAGACTTATCAGCGTGAGAATTTTGGGAAGAAATATCATGTACTGTAAAAATAACCTCGATGAAAATACCTTGAAGTTAGAATAGCACTAACCATTGTTCATAACGGGCCCCACTAGTAAATTGGAAAGATGAGAGTTGACAGGGAACATCAACGCAAAGACAAGTGCCAACAATTGTCTAGGAGAATGGGTTTAGCACGAGCCTATTTGGCTCAACGTTGACTATTTTCGGAGTAAGACCTTGATGGATTTAGAGAAATTATTCGATGAGTTAGAAGTGTGAGTTCAATGAGAGGATGTCAAAGAATATGTTTAACCATGGCTGAAAAGGCTTGCCAATGAGACAGTCGGCGTGAGTTAAAGTGACAAGTGTGACTTACCCAAAGGTGGATGGGTCGAGAGGAGTTACTTAGCAGGAGATCCGTAAACTCTGAATCAATCTCAACCATCTATCGGGGGATTGCAATTATTCCCACGACCATTTATTAAAGAGAAGGGCATATTCTTCGATGCTCCGGTCTTGGAGTAAGGAATGTGCACAAATTGTCCTAGCACCAAAGGGACGACATCAAAGAGGAATATTATTCGATACCCTATCTATTGGAGGTAATTCATAAGGGCACTAGTTAACATTTCAAGCGATGGTTCTGATGGTTCTGTGTGAAACAAACTCATTTGATGGCAGAATTTCATAGGCACATGTAGGTGCAACATAGTCGCCATGTCAGCTGATGAATGTTCTGAGGTGTCATGTGTCAACTCTCAAACAAGTCAAGGACCAAGAAACTTTAGAAAGCGATTATTACGATACCCCATCCCTTATAAAGGATACTTAGGGGGTCAGGTGTGTTACATAGTGGTATCAGAGAAGTGTTCAAACCCTAGGCTTGAATGGGTCACTAAAACCATGAAAGGTTGTTTAAAAAAAGGGGAGAATTTATGTTGTCTAAAACATCTGAGTCATAATATTCACATGAAATGCTAACAATGATTGTTGTTTCAATATGTAGAATGGATTGAAAATACTCACGGAAGTGAATGGTACAACATAGTATGGATGATCTCATGCACCTCAGAGATGAAGAATCTGACGACTAGAGGGACAGGGAGAAGCCTCTAGATTTGATGGCCACGGTGAGAAGTATGAAGGTGAATAATGAGAGGCTTATGAGGGTCCATGCCAAACATTCAAAGTTGAATGCAGTTATACTACAAAGTCTGTCGAAAATTCAAAAGAATTTGCAGCAAGGTCCTAGCAATGTCGAGCTACAACAGTCATAGAGGTTGAAAACCCCTTTGGATGCCAAAAATCATGAAGTGGATCACAATGATGCAGGAAGGATTTATTCTAAAAGGAAGTGTCAAGGTGATAATAAAGGTGGATGGAGTGGAGGAAATTCCATTGAGTCCTCAAGTTAAAAGACTAATCTAGCAAGACAGTCCAGTAGTGGCACATAATCCAATATTTCTAAGAAGAGGAAGAGGAATAAATCTCATATTTTTCTGACTGAAGAATTCAAGATGTCTAGGTCACCTACCTTTGATGGTGAGATAAGGAAAGGAGAAGAGGCTAAAGCATGGCTATTCAACTTGAAAAGTATTTTCGAGTACACAACTACTCAGACAATACCAAGGTAAGAATTGTGGTATTTAACCTGAATGGTGGGGATTCTATTTGGTGGGAATACCTCAAGTAAATCAAAAGGATAAGGGAAAGCAAGTTGACCTGGAATTAGTTTGAGAGGTAATTTCATAAGGCTTACCTATATGAAAAGTATTATGATGACAAGATAAAGGAATTTTATGAGATTAAGATGGGGTCAAATTACCTTGGAGGCGTATGCAAAATGGTTTATGGAACTATTAAGGTATGTTCCCTACCTTAAGGATGAGAAGGAAAGGATCCAACATTTCTCAGTCAGTTTCCACATTCATACCAAGATTGAATCGAATTCGACAAACCCAAAACACTAGAAGACACCATTCAAAAGGATAAATGTTGTTATGATGAGTTTAAGCACAAGCACGAGTCTCCTAAGGACTGAAAAAGAAGAGACAAGAGTGGATTCCAGAAGAAAAGATTGAAGACTTTTCCTATAATAGTTATGTTAAGGATGCATAATCGAGTCAACCAAGCAGAAGCGTGCATCATCAAAATTTTCCATCCCAAAGTAGGAATAAGCCAGTGGAGCAGGCAAAGGAAAGAGAAGAGGAAACCAAGAAGGGACCTTTGCAAGGCCAGGGATGTGGAGAGCCACATCTATTGATGGATTGTCCTCACATACAACATGAGAGTAAAAGATTGTATAATGTACAGGGGGTTACTAAAATCAATGACGTAGCCATGAGCATACCGAGAATCTACGCGGCGATGGAAAATCGACAACCATAACACCAAACTTCGATGGTGGAATTAGAATGTATCATTACTGGACAACCAATCTCTATTTTAATTGACCCAAGATATAATCTTAGTTATGTTTCACTTCGAGTAGTTGAAGCATGTTCATTATAGGAAAAGAAACACACCAAGGCGTGGTTAGTCCAGTTAGCCACTGGAACAAAGGGGAAAGTGGCAGAGGTTGCTGAATCCTATCCAATTCGGATTTAGGAATTTCAGAACCATGCAGAGCTAAATGTTCTACCACTTGGCTCTTATGAAATATTATTAGGAATGGATTGGTTAGCCACCCATAAGGAAAAAATGAACTGCTATGAGAAAAATCTAGAATGCGAAGATGAGGAAGGAAATACAAGAATTTTGCAAGGAATTCAAAATCCAGTCTTTGTGAGACAAATATCAATGTTACAACTAAAGAAGTATAGAAGAAGAGTGATCCGGATTATTTTCGGCACGGAATGAGATCGGAGATATAATAAAGAAATGCACAGAGATATCGCAGATATTCAATAATATAACAGAAATGTATCGAAGATGCAACCATAAACACATATATACAGTAATACACGATTTCTATTAATGAAAGAAATGTACAGAGACTGTAAAAATACAGAGTGGAAGACTCGCTAGAATGGTGGCAGCTTATCTCTGAGAAGAGATGTGACGACTACTCACATTCGAAAGAAGATGGTTAAAATGAGGCTCTGAAGGCCTTTTTACAATAATCCAAAATGCCAAAAACCCTAGACATCCAAAAACCTAACCCTAGGAGATGAAACGCCAAAAGTCATGTGGGCCCCGTTTGGGTAAGCTAGTACATCAACTTCCTGAGGTCGTAAATTTTGCATACGATCTCCGTTTTAGGAGTGTGATAGCCCATTGGAAAGGTATCAATGAGGAGATTCATTTTGGGGGCTCAATTATTCCTTTTCCTATCATTGAGGAGATCTATGCCGAAAAACCTCCATTTAGGCCCTCAAAATGGCCCTGGGAGTAAAAACTGCTAAAAATAGTAAATTGCCAAAAATGTTAGAAAACTGTTTTGAGCCAGTCAAAAAAGGTGGGTGGCCACCGATATCCACCTGGATCAATCCTCCCTCCTTAGGAAGCAATTGTCTCCATTGCGTTGAGTTCCCAGGGGAGAGGGAAAAGCGTTTGCTGGATCTGCATCTGGGTGAGCTGCTTGTATTGCTGGAGACGTCGCGTTGCTTGGTTTGTGGAAGTTTGTCATGAACCTGTTGAAGTTGAGGCTGTTCAACAAGTTGAGCTACATGAGAGGAAGGTGTGCAGAAGGAATTTTTGTGCTTTGCTACAACCTTGTCGACCTGCTTCTGTTGGATAGAAGGTGCAGGGGGAGAAATCGTAGTGGTTGCAATGTCCTTCTGTTCCCCTTTCGAACAGATTGTGAAGAAGCTGAATTTTGCAGTATGAGATACTACCTTGCAACACTTTTTAGGTGGAACAATAGTTGGAACTACCTTTGGTATTCTGTAGAGATGACCCCCCAAAGTAACAATGACACTACGGGGTCGAGACTCATAAACAACATGGCACTTCCACATATATGGTTGGCCCAAGAGAACATCACAGACATCCAGTGGGGAAACATCACATAATACCTCATCCTTGAAGGGCTGGATGTTGTATGACAATCGACATTGCTGGTTGACACGAAGATCTCGTCCTTGGCGAAGCCACCCAATGTTGTATGGCTGCGGGTGTGGTGTTGTCGACAATCCCAATTGTTTGACGACCTTTGCTGAGATGAGGTTCTTCTGGATTCCACTATCAACAATAAAATGCAGCGGGGTCCCCTTCACCCACATCTGTGAATGAAAAAGGCGCTCCCCCTCTTCAGGATCTGTTGGTTATTCTAGTTGAATTGCTGCGGTCGCAACAATAGCAGTGGGGTCTGCATCGATGATCTGTCTTTTACCATTATTTTCAGAATCAGATTCTAAATCAAGGTTTGGCTCCTTGTCTTTGATCTCGACCACCAATGACTATTTTGAGAGACATTCATCGGTGTTGTGCCAAGGGATTTTGTGGAACTCGCACCATTTTCTGGTGTCCTTCTTTGTCTTCCCGTGACCCTTCTTTTCCTGTGTCTTGGACTGGTTTTCGGGAGACTATTTGTTCGAGCTATCTTTGTCATACTTTGGTTGTTGCAGATTTGCAGACCCGAATTCATGTTTGTTTTGGTGCTTAAATTTTTTCTCAATTTTAACAAAATATCGATAAGCAACATCGAGTGATGAGATGTCCAGAAAATCCATTTTAGTTTGGATGTATCTGTGTAGAGCCCCATGGTATTTCAGAACCAAATGTCGCTCAGAGTCTTTGATACCCAGCTTGGTGCGCAAGGTATGGAAGGTATTGGTGAACTCCAAAACTTCTTGGCCCCTCTCTTGTCACAGTGTGGTCCATCTCATGTACTGGTCCTCATAGTTTCCAACACGGTAATACTGTTCCTTTACCGCATCCACAAAAAAATCCCAAGTGGGATCGACCCCATATATTCCAGACTCCTCTATGGAACTTTTCTCCCAGTAAGTTTCCCACCAATGTTTGACATGAGGGAGAGATTTAAGGAGTGCTAAGGTGATCTTTTCTTTATCGGAAAAATTGTGAACAGAGAAATAACCTTCTAGCAGAGTTAACCATTTTTCTAGGGCTTCTGCATCTATCTGTCCTTCAAATACAGGAATATCAAAATTAAATTGTACCTTGAAAGGCGAGGTGCCTTCAAAGTGGCCGTTTGATGAAGATGCGCCTGATGCTATCGGTAGGTGTTTAAGGATGTGGGAAAAATTCTCCATCATTTCGTCCCTCTATCGCGTGAGATCTTGCTCAAGCAACAGATTGATAGGATTGTCTGCTCCGTCGATTTTCTTTTCTTCCGCCATTGAGGGTTTCTTGGGTGTGCGAGAGAAATTGTCTTCAAGAGATACAATCTCGAGACCCAAATTGCTATACTCAGACCTCCTCGGGGACATGCACTGAAAAAACGATCAAGAGCAACCTGCTCTGATACCACTGATCCAGATTATTTTCGGCACGAAATGAGATTAGAGATATAATAAAGAAATGCACAGAGATATTGCAGATATTCAATAATATAACAGAAATTTATCGAAGATGCAACCATAAACACAGATATACAGTAATACACGATTTCTATTAATGAAAGAAATGTACAGAGACTGTAAAAATACAGAGTGGAAGACTCGCTAGAATGGTGGCAGCTTATCTCTGAGAAGAGATGTGATAGATACTTGAATTCACAAGAAGATGGTTACAATGAGGCTCTGAAGGCCTTTTTACAATAATCCAGAATGCCAAAATCCCTAGACATCCAAAATCCTAACCCTAGGAGATGAAACGCCAAAAGTCATGTGGGCCTCGTTTGGGTAAGCTAGTACATCAACTTCCCGGGGTTGTAACTTTTGCATATGATCTCCGTTTTAGGCGTGTGATAGCCCGTTGGAAAGGTATCGCCGAGGAGATTCATTTTGGGGGATAAATCATGCATTTGGATATCATTTAGGAGATATATGCCGAAAAACATTCATTTAGGCCCTCAAACTGGCCCCAGAAGTAAAAACTGCTAAAAATAGTAAATTGCCAAAAATGTCAGAAAACTATTTTGAGCCAGTAGGAAAAGGTGGGTGGCCATAGATATCCACCTGGATCAAAGAGGGTGTCCTCTGTATGCTATACAAGTGATAAATTCAATGAAAAATGGTGAGTTGAAGGTTGAATACCATCATGTGTTATGGGAGTTCAGGGATGTGTTTTAGGAGGAGATGCCACAATTACCCCCGAAAAGAGACCTTGATTTTTCAATTGATCTCATGCTGGGAGTGGTGCCAGCATCGAGAGTGCCTTACAGGATGAGTGCACAATAGTTGGTGGAGATGAATATGCAATTGAAATAAATGATGGATAAAGGTTAGATCAGACTGAGTGTATCCCCGTGAAGAAGGATGGAACCTTAAGGTTATCCATCGATTACAGACAACTGAACAAGATGACCATCAAGAAAAAGTACCCTTTGCCCATAATAGATGATCTATTTTATCAGCTCAGAGGGGATACTCGAAAATATATTTGAGATCAAGATATCATCAAGTTAGGATTAAGGATGAATACATACACAAGACAACCTTAAGGACAAGGTATGGACACTACGAGTTTGTTGTGGTTCCGTTCCGACTTACAAATGAACCAAATATGTTCAGGTGTTTAATGAACAATGTGCTCAGTAAGTACCTAGACAAGTTCATATTAGTGTTTGTGGATGCCATTTTGGTGTATTCCAAGAATCTATAAGAACATGGAGAACATGTCAAAATGATGTTACAAGTGTTAAGAGAGCACCAAATATATGCCAAATTCAACAAGTGTGATTTCTTTAAAAATAAAATCTAGTATCTAGACCACGTAATCTCAGCCGAAAGAGTCACAATAGACCCTGTGAAGATTAAAAAAATCATGGATTGGCCGACTCCTAGAAATGTGATGGAAGTGAGATCCTTCATGGGATTGGATGGATATTATAGAAGTTTTATCAAGGGATTGTCCAATATCGGGAACCCTATTACATCGCTACAAAGGAAGGGAAAGAGATTCATGTGGTCACCATAATGTGAATATATTAATGTGGTCACGCCCTAGTTTTAAGGATCACAGACCCAAAAAATATTTCTTGGTTTGCACATATGCTTGTAAGGAGGGACTTGGTGGAATCCTCATGCAAGAAGGACAAGTGGTTTGTTATGAATCACAAAAGTTGAATGAACATGAGCCAAGGTATGATACCCATGACTTAGAACTTTCCACAATTATGCATGCGTTGTAGATGTGGAGACATTACCTACTCGAGAGGAGATTTGTCCTCATGACTGAACATCGTGGTATGAAATATTTTTTCTACCAACCAAAGTTGACTGCTAGACATGCCAGGTGGATGGCATTAAATAGTGATTTTAACTTCAAAATCAAGCACATAAAAGGAAAAGAGAATAAAGTAGATGAAACGCTCAACCAAAGCGTTCAAGCAATACACCTATTAGCAACAAGTGGAGGTGAGACCAACATTCAACAAAGAATTAAGACCCTCTTGTCGGAATATGAGTTCTTCAACCTAGTGAGGGAAAAGTTGCAGTGAGAACCTAAAGAAAAGAGGTACGAATGATATCGACTAAAAGATGATGACCTATTGACATACAACAAGAAGCTATACGTTCTTGATTCAATAGACCTGTGACAATTTATTATGGATGAGTTCCATACGAGGCCCTACTTCATTCATCCTGGTTATCAAAAAATGGTGACAACCGTTAGGAAATTGTATTATTGGCCTAAGATGAAGTAAGACATTACTCAATATATATCGAAGTGCCTAGAGTGCCAATAGGTGAAGGTCGAGCATCGACACCCTGTGGGACTATTGCAACCCATACAGATACCAAAGTGGAAATGGGAAGTGATTTCCATGGATTTCATCATAGGTTTGCCAAATATGGTCAAACGACATGAAGCAATCATGGTTGTGATGGATAAGATGATCAAGGAAACTCATTTTATTCCCATAAGGTCTATCTTTAAAGCCATAGACGTTGCCAATATTTTCATGAAAGTGATATTCAAGTTTCACGGTTTTCCCAAAACCATAATCTCAGACAAAGATACCAAATTCACCTTATATTTCTAGCGAAGCTTTTTTACGGGTTTAGAGACTCAGTTGGCATTTAGTACATCCTACCATCCTCAAATCGATGGTCAGACCGAAAGGGTGAATATAGTACTAGAGTATATATTGCGAATGCCTGTTATGCATAAACCCAAGCAATGAGAAGAATTTCTACATGTTGATAGTCTAATATGACCATGTTCAACATGAAGGAGTTTGCTTGATCATGATCCCAATTAGATCCATATCTGTTGTAAATGGCGATTCCAACTGGTTAAGGTTCAATTACCTAAAACTATCTAATCTATTAAATTCAAAATATATACACTTTCTAATCAATTGAAGAGTGTTTTACCTTTTATTAGATGAAAACCTAACCTATATATATATATACAGATTTTAAACTACATAAAAAAGAGAAATTAATTATAGTTGACATAAAAGTTACCTCTATGAAAGAGGATTTTCTTTTCTTTTATAAAGTGAAAAGTATGTATAATGAAAGTAAAAGAAATTAACTAAATTAGAATAAAGCTAAAAAGAAAAATCTGATAATCGGGCCCAAATTCAAATAATATATGAATCTAAGTAAAATAAACAATGTTCTAAAGATATAGATCTTCAAAACAAATGTTTAATTATATCAACTGAAAATGAATCACTAAACCTATTTAAATAATTAACACAGGTTTATAATCCCGACAGTAACTTATATACACATTAATCACTGAAATAATGTGTCAAATAAAAAATGAAATTGATTTAATTTAATAACAATAACTAACTAAATCAAATAGTAATATCATCAACACATAATCCAGATAAAACTTTGATTTCAAAAATAAACAACTCGAATATCAATAATAATACCAAATATCGATTGCTTGTATTAATATTCAAAGCCATAAGAGATTCATAATAATGTATCAAAACATAAACTTGTACATCAGTGGATAAGCTTTGTTTCTTTTACAAAAAACTGAAAAATCCCCCCTGATATTGTCTTTCCTTCATTGTTTTATATTGAAGGAATTAAAAAATGAAAATTAATGTCCATAGCCATAAACAATTATCCATTTAGAATGGGAAAATAACAAAATTGTTTAATTCCCCAAACTAAATTAACTAAGTATATAAAAATAAAAACTACTAACTGTTCATTTTTAGAATTCTGTATGGAAACTAATTTTCTCATTTCCCGCATTTTCCAGGACATTCCTTTTACACCTGTAAAAAGAAAAGAATAGAAAAACATAAATTAATATAATATAAAAACGAAAATTAGAGTTGCTACATAATTTGAAATTTTGTAACTACTCTTTTATTAACTAAAATGAATGAAAATGCAAACCAAACTAAAAAATACTAAACTCATACCAATAACCAAAATATTTTAACACTGAGTATTACTGGGAACGATTTTGAAATCATAATTAACGAAAAATATTAACTCATGCAGAGTTAATGTTAACTGCATCTTTCTTTTTATCTTCTTTGAACCTTGAAACTTGTCTTCTTTGGCTATCGATCAAAGCTCTATTATCGGATCTAAGGAGTTGATTTTCTAATTCCAAATAAATTGTATTAGCCTATAACATTGGAACCAATGAATAGTATTTATCCTTCCAGAAGGAAACCTCCAGTTTGGGACCGGTTTCAGTTATTTCCTTTTGCCTTTTCTTTAGAAATATTTTCAATTGGTTCCTGTGAACAAACATGTTGTGGTGAAGAGAATTCCTGATTCGTAACCAACTCTTCATCCTCAACCAGGATAGGAGAACTAGCTTTCAAGGTTTTCCTAGACTTATTTCTAAACATTCTTGAAATTTTTCTTCCTTACCTCTTGTTCATAAAATCAACAAGATTAATGGAATCATCATTTTTTGTGGTAACAAGTGGGTCTCGTTTAGATGCAAGCGAGGAAACTATGATTTGCTTGGAAGCTTCAGAAGAAGCTTGAGGTGCTTCATTGAAAACACACGATTCTGGACTAAGGTTTAACTTGACAGTTTGACTGCGAGTAACCCTCGCAGTGTTTTGCTGAGGAGAATAAGCATGAGGGTAAGGAAACACGAAATATTCTACAGGATCTGGGGCCTGAGAAAGATGAAACTGTGAACCTGCTTCATAATTAACCTGAAAGTGATTTTGTTTCAGAAAATTTTCCCAAGAATCACCATTCTGTTCTAACTGAAGTTCGATCAGAATTTTCACTAAACCGTGATGAAAGACATTTCTTTCTGAACTGAGACTCTTTCTCCGATAGAAATGTGTCATTTTAGACAGACTTTTAAGAAATAACACATGCATGTTCAACTCATAATCCATGAAGACCATTAAATTACAAAAGTGATAAATAAAGAAAAGACTATATGTTCCCTCACAAGTGATAAACCCATTAATAACTATTAACAAAAAACACCATTTTTATTTAATTAAGGATATGCACATACCTTTATAATCGTATTTGAATTCGGGAGAAACCATAATTTCAGACCAAGGAATCTCCTTCAACCTTTTGGTTTTAGACCAACATTCTCCCTTTAATGGAAATTTAGTAGCTCTGGCTATTATTTCTTCATCTAGCTGTAATTCTATATCCCCAATTTTGGCGTGTTCACCATTGAAAGTTCGTGCAGAATATTTGGTGGCCTGTGCGTTATGATCATTAAACATGCGCAGAAAATTTAACCATCTAACCTTCTCAAAAGTTGGAAAATAATCTTCCTGATATTCAATAAGCTCGACAACAGGTTCTACTATGGAAATCATTCCCATCTTGACAACAATTTACCACGCTATAGTTCGGAAAACCCTCATAAACGAAAACTAACAGACCCTCACTTGCAAATGAATGAAAACAAAGTTTCAATTCTTGAAGCAATACTTTATTTGGAGGAAGACACAACATAGGTAATAACTCATGAATATGGAGATGCAACTCAATGCTATATGTGGACGAGAATCCGTGCAGTTCAAGAAATAAGTATTGTTCGTATGCAGGTTGAAAGGACCCTGAATTAATGTACCATTAACTTCATTTCAATTTATGATGATCAGATCAAGCCTAATGTACCATAAAAATATTTTAAACAACTATTTGTAGATCATGGATATCAAAGTTATGATAGGCTAAGTAGGATTTCAATATATTATGACCGATCATGGTTTTGAGCATTGGTTTTAAAATCGACAATAGATAAAAACTGTAGTTTGTCAAATATTGTATCTCTTTGAAATATATATAAATGAGAAGAAATCATAAGGAATATGTGAGATAAAAACATTTGAAAACCAACATTTTAATCAAAACCTTTATCATCCAAAATAGAAAATCTCATTAATGATTGAATGAAACTCAAAGAGGTTAGGAGTATGTCCAAAATTGTCAAAACTGAAAACATTATTTAAGTAAAACAAAATTTCATTTTTCAAAAATGAAAAAAAGAAGGGTCCCAAATCTTTATTTATAATACAAAATTTGGGAGGTTGTTGTCTTCTACAACACTACCTTCGGTATAATTTGCGTACAACAATGGTTATCGAGAATCGTTGAATATGATCCTTTTTGAAGCTCTGTATGGTAGGAAGTGAAGAATTCCAATTAGTTGGGATAGTCCAGTGGACAAAGTTACACTTGGACCTGATTTACTGAAGGAAATGGAGCAATCCATGGTTCAAATAAGGAAGAATCTAAAAATTTCCCAAGATAGACAAAAGAGTTATGCCGATAGTAAGAGAACCCCTAGAGAGTTCAAAATAAGAGACCATGTATATCTCTGGGTGAAACCCAAGATAAGTTCCTTGAAAGTGGGAATGTGTGCTAAGTTGGCTCCCTGATACCGCAGACCATTTGAAATCCTAGAAAGAATAGGACCAATAGCATACATACTTGCTTTACCACTCACTATTAAAGAACACAATGTATTCCACACGTATTTGTTGAAGAAATACGTGAATGAATATAATCACATTATTGATTGGAATGTAATACAGGTGGAACCAGAAGGAAAATTCCATCCAGATCCCAAATGCATCTTAGACAGGAGAGAAATGATGCTCCAAAACCGATCCATCACACAGGTCAAGGTGCAATGGAATCATTTTGGAGCTAATGAAGCTACATGGGAGTTGGAAGATGCCATGATATTGGCATACCCATTTTTTTTTACTATATAATTGTAAAAGCATGGTGTTTTAAACACTGATGACGGTGTTTTATTAAGTGGGAGGGGAATGTTACACACTATTTTCTCCCAAGACTGTAATTATGCACAAACCTTATATGTTAATAATAATATGAGGCATGTAATTATGTTTTGATTTAACATAAACACCAAACTGCTGACCGAGAGGGAACAACCTTGACTAGTATTGGCGATGATACACTAGAAGAAATTGATGAAGTAGAGGATTGATGGGATGGTTGAGTGAAATGAAGAAAAATGCATCAGTGAAGAAAATAGGAAGCTTGCACAACAAGCTCATCTATTCTTACAAACATGATGATTTAACCTCCAACACTCCAGATTGATGGAAGAGACCACGCGAACATTAAATAGAAGGTCATAAAGGTGGTTGGCTAGTAATGATGACCACAATTGGCCCATCCATAGAAATAATGGCCAATTGAATGGTTGATAGAACGTACCACAAATTGCCCCTTCATATGGAGAAAGGGTGGACTACATGTTACGTCTACAAAATTCAATAGAGAGCCCAAGGAATTGAAAACAAAGGCAGAGCGGGTAGCAAGAGAGAAGGGAGGGAGATAGAAAAAATAGATGAACGCAAGAAAATAAGCGAGCTCATAGAAACAAGAAACAGAGTGCAGAAGGAAGGTGCATTGATTAAGAAAGAATAATATAGCTTTCTTGAAGAAAATATGAAGCTTTTCCAAGCTGAGAATGATCACCCTAAACAGAGAAGACCCAGATTATGAACTAGAGCAATAGTGGGCTGCAACTTGGTTCTTACTAGATGAAAAATGACACTATTAAGGGGAGGTTGCTGAGGGGTTGTTAAGAAGAGAAGGGACTCCCTTGTGCAGAGAAAATCTAGTTGATAAACCTGTAGATACCTCGATCTTAGTAGGAAGTGGAAACTTCTACTGTGTCAGAGGGAGATAGAGAGTAAACTTCTCGTGTCTTCACAGACATGGAGGCCTGTTGAGTGAATTTACTTGGTTGTATCATGGCTTGGCACGGGGGTGACGTGTTGTAGGAAGTGACTCTACAACAAGGCCTACAGTTGGGAGGAAATGTGTCCTCTCTCGATCAGTTGGATTGGGTCATTTCTTATTCAGATAAGTAACTCATTTGCATTAAGATGACTTATGTGAATGACTCATGTGAATTCTTAAGAATAGAACGATTGTGTGCTTCTCTACATATGTATATTTATATATACGAATGCTTAAATAAAAGAAACACTTGTATGCTTAATCTACGATCTGGATGTAGTAAGATGAGTGACATGGTGATGTATGTAAATGTTTGGTTAACTCGTAGAAATGAATGAACCTAAACATCTACTTGTTCCAACACCCCATATGTCCCTGGCGTGATGATATTGAAACCCATGCGAGGTCTAAACCCTAATTTTAGAAGTCTGTAGAGACTTCAAGACCTTATCGATTCCTCGAAGTTTAGGAGCTGAGGTCTTGTAGGACTCGGAAAATGGACAAGTCCTTTGAAATGACAATTATGAATATGTAAACCTTGTGTTGGTCAACAAGGAACCACCGATGTTGATATGAATAGATCGCGACTGTTCATCGGTAGTTAGTCAAAATCATCGTGTTAGAGAGATTCCTCGAGCATCGTGGGAAGGGCTCCGGAACATACCTATCAGAGTGAGACCTTCGAGAAGAAATACCGTGTACTGTAAAAATAACCTCGAAAAAAGACTCCAAATTTATACTAGCACCAACTGTTGATCATTACGGGCGCCACTAGTAAATCATAAAGATGAGAGTTGACAGAGAACGTCAACGCAAATACAAGTGTCAACAATTTTCTAGGAGAATGAGCTTAGCACAAGCCTAGATAGCTCAACATTGACTATTTTTGGAGTACGACCTTGATGGATTCAGAGGAATTATCCGATGACTTAGAAGCACGAGTCCGATGTGAGGATTGCAAAGCATAGGTTTAACTGTGGTTGACAGGGCTTTCCAGCGGGACAGTTAGTGTGAGTTAAAGTGATAAGTGTCACTTACCCAAATGTGGATGAGTCGAGAGGAGTAACTTGAAAAGAGAGCCATAAACTCTAAATCAATATCAACCATCTATCGAGAGATTGCAATTACTCCCACAACCATTTATTAAGGAGAAGGGTATATTCTTCGATGCTCCAATCTTAGAGTAAGGAATGTGCACAGATTTTTCTAGTGCCGAAGGGATGGCATCGAAGAGGAATATTCTTCAATACCCTATTTGTTGGAGGTAAGTGATAAGAGAACTAGTAAAAAGTCTGAGCGATGGTTTCGATGGTTTTGCGTGGAACAAACTCATTTGATGGCATAATTTCACAGGCACACATAGGTGCATCGTAGTCGCCATGTCGGATGGCGAACATGCTGAGGTGTCACGTGGATGCCACGTGTTAATGATTAGACAGGTCAAGGACCAAGGAAATTTAGAAAGCGATTATTATGATACCCCATCTCTTATAAAGGATACTTAGGGGGTCGAGTGTGTTACATCTACCCTCCTAGTGTCAATGTGAGGATTAAGGTTTGCAATGTCTCTATCCACATAACCAAAGTTCTGTCATGGACTAGAAACCTTTTCGTAGCTTAGGAATTTTTAATTGAATGACCCCAATGAGAAGATTGGACACTCTTTCGAAGGGTATTCAAATTAATCGAGTAAGTCCTTGTCCCTTTCCATGGCCATAAACCCTACTCCTGCATAACCCTAGCTTCCATTTAATATTTCATTATAGTAAGCTAAAGAGTTTACTTTTTATTTCTTTTAATTCATTTAAGGAAGATCAAAAGGGTTAATTTTTGGCAACCACATGTAATTGGTTTCAAATTTGATTGACATTAGTAAATGGTGCCAACCAAATAAAATCATGACACATGTAATTAAATCCATTGGTGACAATATTAATCTGAGCAATTTGAATAAAACATGATCTTTAAATTGAATTCCTAATCTTCTCGATTACAAAGAGAATTTAAGGATTGGAAAGAATCTCAATTGCCTCTTATATTTCTTAAACACCATGGAGATAGGGAAATTCTACAACAAAAGTATGAGATTAATTGATTTGAAATTATCTTAATGCAATGTTACAAATCACAGATTAAATTGGAGAGGGATAAAGAACGAGGGGATAGACCCATAAAGAACATAAAACAAATCAATAGATAAAACCAATGGACAATAGTTGGCCAAAAGAGTTCTCTAAAAGAGTTGTGATTTTATTGAGAAAATATCGCCATCTTCTACTCCATGAAATCCTATACAATTTGCTATTATTGAAAAAATATTTATCATCATCTTCTGCTCCATGAAATCCCATACAATTATTATTGAGTAAACATTTATCATTGTTTTCTACTCCATGAAATCCCATACAATGTGAAATTTCCAAAAGAAAAGCACACTGCATTTTCACAAACTAAACTTGAGATTTTCCTTGCTTTATTAAGAAGGATGCCTCTCCAAAATCTGCATGAATTTTATTCTATTTTTTGTTTTAACCTACAAGAAAGCTTTATGTTTTATTCATCTGCATGCTAAAATATTCCATGCAATTTTTCATCGATGCTTGTACTTTATACTTTTTTTTTTTAGATAAATTAGTGATTCATGATATTTCTACTTTTTTTGAGATATCTTAGTGGTTCACGATCTATGTTTCTTCACTAACAAGATTTTAATTTTTTTTCCAACTTAATCATCTCAACGAACTCTTTATCTAATTTGTGCCTTGTTTTAGGTCACCTTGTTTATTTTTTTAATTTTTCTAATTTCAATGTACTTTCTTTGTTTTAGCTCACCTTCCTTGATTTTCCACCTTATTTTAATTTTTTTTCTAACTTCAATAATTCCGTATCTTCTGAAAAACTATATTATTCTTATCCTTTTACTAATAATGCAGACGCCTTCTTTGGACATATTAATCTCCATGATGTCCCAAATAAGACTACCCCTAACATGCATGATTCAATCCATGGACATACAACATCAATAAAATCATAAAAATATTCTTAAAGAGAGTCATAAAAGAAACTGTTTTTTCAATTGGTTTTTCCCGGGGTTATTTATCCGGAAATCTATTGTGCAATGTGTATGGTTTCAGTTTTATGCTTCCGCTAATTAATTTGATTAGAAATCAATTTTATTTGGAATTAAGTGATGGATATTGGGTTGGAAAAAAACTAACAAATTGAAGAAAAACACTAGAACCCCCACTAACATCATTTCCTCCACCATTAACATCATTTCCTCCACCATTAAATGATAATTCCATCCCATATGAGAAATAACTTGTATATATTTTACCATGCCATGACATAAAGACAAAATGTTACAATTGAGTTTCATGCATAATATCACCCTTAATAATTTCTTACCATACAATGATTCTAAGAAATGCACTTCTATAGTAACACTTCAAAATTACCCAACTTCTACATCAATAAGGTGTTTTTTTAGAGTAGTTGTTCACAACATTTAAGCAAAACCATTGGTATAAAATTTATACCACTATGTATTTTATTATCATCTCAAATCACATAGAGTCCTTAACATTGTAGTTACATAAGAATCCAAGTTGATATCAAAGATTCCATTTTCCTTACTAACATTGTAGTTACATAAGAATCCAAGATGACATCCTAAACTAAGCATGTGATGCTAATTCCAAAAGTTCTAGAATCACAAAATCAAATATTTATTATGTTGTGTTTATGACTTTGATGAAGGAATATTTGTATATATCAATAGTTATTATCATTATTTATATATGTGACGTGATACCCCCATTATGCCACCTTGGATTATATGTAATTAAGTTTTATTAATTCTCGTATCCTAATGTCATGATTGGGTCCTAGGCGATGTGATCACTGTGTTGAGTGCACCATATTTTAAATCAATGATTATTATGTACATATTCTTATAATGAATCCTTGGATTATGAATATTATTGCTAGGAAATAGACATCCACACTAAACCTAATAGGAAAGAGAAGACATATTTAAACAATAAAATAAATGACAAATACAATACACATAAATTTTACCTTGGAAACCCAAATGGGGAAACCCAAATTTCTTGAGCATATTTCTCTCTTGTTGTCTTATTCATTTAGAATAAATAGTTACATGACTAACCTTGGTCTACACCTAAGACACAATCACCATCATAGTCTCTTTCTTTACACAAGAACAACCCTATAGTCAATTTGGATTACATCTACATGACCAACAACCTTATGCTAAAGATTAGCACAAACACAAACTTAATACAATTATAATGTGCCTTATTTATAAGATTTATAGAATGTAAAAAATTAAATCAAGGCACCCAAAAATGATTACATATCCATGTAGATGATTGGATGCAAATATTGTAAATCTCAGGATTCTGTTATAGTCGACTTCAGTCAGTTTACCAGTTGAATACTAGTCGACCTCTAGTCAATTACCGCTTGAACTCCTATCATCAATTTTGACTTGGACTTTTCCGTTGATCACTTTGACCTTAGAACTTAACCATTGTCTTGAATTAACTTGTCGATCAACTTATCTCCAGTCATTCCACCTCGACAAGACAATCATATGATTGTTCTTTCACTGCAAACAAGATAAAAACCCAACATTCTCCCACTTGCTGTCTTCTTTTCTGATATAAGATAAAATGAACATCTATTCACTGACCCAGGGTAGCAATGCCCATTTCCACTCTACACTAAGATAAATTCACAACACTCATAAACTTGGTCAAAAAATCTGTTATGTTTTCGAAGTGTCTACTTTCTCCAACAACACCTTGTTTCTTTCCACCATGTCTCTCATGAAATGGTACTGTACATCAATATGATTCGCCTTGGGATGGTACACTAGGTTATTTGCCAAGAATATTTCTCTTTGATTGTCACAATTTATCTTCATAGCTTTCTTCTCAAACCTGATCCCTTAACACAGTCGTTGCGACCATACTATTTGTTTTCTTCCATGAGTGGATGTCATGTATTCAAATTTTATTGTCGACAAGGGTATGACCACTTGTTTCTTACTCATCCAACTGATTTCTCCATCGAACATCTTGAACACATATCCACTAGTCGACCTTCATCGATCCATATCTCTAGCCCAATTGGTTTCGACAAAGCCATGTACATTTACTTCACTACCAACTTTAGGTTTTCCTTGGTAGCATCTAGAATAAACTTTTGTGCCACATAAATACATGAACACTCTCTTGACAACTATCTAGTGCTCTTTCCAAAGTGTCGACATGTGTTTGCTCAATACTCCCACTGCATGAGAAATATTTGGTCGAGTGCAAGTTGTTTCATACATCAAACTACCAAAAAACTTACATAGGGAACACATTCCATGTCCTCTATTTCTTCCCGTGTCTTTGGACACTGTTCAATAGTTAGTTTTTCTCCCACAAGAATTGACACCTTGACTAGTTTGCAATCCTACATGTTAAAACACTTCAAGATTATTTCAATGTACTTCCTCTGGTTCAACCAAATCTTTCTAATTTCCCAATCCCTTTTGATCTCCATTCCCATAATTAAGTTCGTTGCACCAAGATCCTTCATGTTGAACTTGGAGGATAACTGCTTCTTCACCTCCTTTATTGTGGTCATTTTGTTTTCGACCATCAAGATGTCATCGACATACAAAGATAAAAATATGAAATGGCCACATCCTTGGTGATTACTTTAGACCATAAAGGGATCTTTTCAAATTGAACACTATCTCTTTCTTTCCCTTTATTGCAAATCCTTCAGGAAATTTCATGTAGATTTCTTCTTCTAGGTCCCCATTTTGGAACACTGTCTTCACATCCATTTGTTTTATTTCAAGATCAATTGATGCATATAGAGACTTTAATAATCTAATGGAATTTTATTTTGCAAAAAGGAAAAAAATCTCACTGAAGTTGACTCCTTCGACTTGGGAATATCCTTTAACTACTAGTCGATCTTTGAATTTCTTGACTCAAACTGTTGCGATCATCTTTTTCTTGAATACCCACTTTCTATTGACAAGTTTTATTCCATTAGGTAATTCTACCAAATCCCATGTATCATTGTTGTGGAAGGATTCCATTTCTTCGACCATGGCGTCCTTCTAGAGTTTATTCTCTATCGAGTCGACTACCTCCCTGATTGAATTGGGATCCTCTTCAGTGGAAGTTAATACAAATGCATAACAAAAATTGGGTGAACTATACCTTTCAAGTAGTTTTCTTACTCGTTCAAACCTTCTTACAATCAAAATCGGATATTCTATGTTTTCATTTGATTCAATCGACTCATTTGAATCATCTTCTTCGTTCCTCAGCTCAAACCTCACCTTATTTGGATATTTCTATGTTTGAACTCCTTAAGACTCAAAAGTTCCACCGAATTCCCTGAAAACAACATATCAACTATACACTGTTTTCCTTGATGTAGGATCCCATAGCTTATATCCTTTCATTCCATCCTTGTACCCAATGAAAATACACTTGATTGCCTTCTTGTCCAAATTGTTCCTCTTTTCCTTGGGAACATGCACAAACGCATCACAACCAAATACTTTGACATGTGAAAGTGAAGGATTCCTACCAAACCATACCTCATGTGGAGTCGATTTGACTAGCACCGATGAATTATACCTATTTACCAAATAATTTTCCATGTCGAATTTCTTTTCCCATAATTATTTTGTGAGCCCAACACCACTAAGCATGCTCCTTGCCTTATCCATCAAAATATTGTTTATTCTCTCAATAAATCCATTTTACTTTCGAGTATATGGTGTGGTATTTCAGTTTGATATGCCACACTACTTGCAGAACTTCTCAAAATCATTTCCACATAATTCTCCACCATTGTCATTTCTCAACACCTTGATATTCTTACATGTCTAGTTTTCCACAAGAGATTTAAACTCTTTGAATTTCTCTAAAACCTATGATTTATTCATCAAGAAATATATCCATGTCTTACTGGAAAAATCATCTATGAAGGAGACATAATACATGGATCCACCAAGTGAAGGGATTGTTACAATCCCAAACACGTCACTATGAATCAATTCCAAAATCCCCTTTTTCCTTGTCGCTCTAGATGGGAACCTAACCTTATTTTGTTTTTTCCATATATACAATGTTAACACAAATTGAATTCCAAATTACAATTATTTTGTTTTTGCCTATACCTTTGTTGGGCATAGCTCGAATTCCCTTTTCTCCAATGTGCCCCATCCTCTGGTGCCATACCATGGTCGCGTTTACTTGACAAAGAACAATCAAGTTGGTTTGTGTTGATTTAGCTCGAGTTGACTTCATGAACAACAATGTTGTTGCATCAAGTTAAGTTGACATTACCTAACAACTTGTGTAGGGTTCCAATCCAAACTCCATTCATTAAGGCCATCACTCCCTTGACAATTTTGCATGTATCCTTCTGAAATAGAGTGTGCACACCTGCATCACTAATCTTGCAAACATATATAAGGTTTCTTTCCAAACCTAAAATATGTAGCACACTTGGAAGGGTTATTTACTCCTCCCATCTTGCAGTATCAGTTAGACTCTTCCTCTTCCAACAATTTTAGTTGTTGATTCATTCCCCCAAGAACATGTCTCCCCTTTCATATCTCTCATATTCAAATAACCATTCTCTGTGAGGTTTCATATGAAAGGATTCTCCTAAGTCGATCAACCAAACATCTTCTCATTATCTCCTACACATCATCACCTTTATCCAGAGTAATATTTCTCTCATTCAACCGCTTCTCATTGGATCATGTATTGATTTCTATCACCTTATAATTGTAGTCTCTTTTGTAATCCCAACTATACTACATTTCCAACATCTTCTCATTAAATAAACCAAGGATTTAGATCTACTCTTCGACATAGAATTTCTTTAAAAATTATGAGACCCGAGAGATCTAGAATTTGATGAGAAAAATAATACTAATCCAATGAATTTGAAAATAAAAGAAGAAGAGAGAGATAGAGAATAATTTACTCCACAAGAATGAATGTATTCACAATATGTTCAAAATTACAATGAGATCAATCCAATATGTAGAGAGGAATTGATCTTGTCACTAATAATAGAAACTATCACTAAAAGTAGTGTAAAAATAGCTAAAGCACATGCCTAAACCTATAAAATAGTTAACCCACACCTAACATGAGTATGATAGGCTTAAAAGTGTGAGTTATCCATAACTGACATGCAAAACATGCAAGTTTACTAAAGAAAGGGGGTAAATCCCTAAAATCAAGGGACATTTTCCTTGATTTAAGGAGGAAGTGCGCTCTCCTTCCTTTAGGTGTTTAAACTTTGCATGGAGGTTGGAAAGGAGTTATTACGTTTAGTTATAACTAAATAACTCAAAGTCAACTCCCTAAACTTAATGAAACTCCCTAAAATCAAGGAAGGTGTCTCCTACCCTCTCTAGAAGGAAGAATCAAGTGAGGGAAAATGCATTGGAATGCATTAAACAAGGTCTAGGTACCTAAGAAAAATAATACACAAAGGGGAGTTAGGATTATGCTCTAACACCCCCCCTTAAGCCTAATTCTAGTGACATAATAAGAAAATGTGAGTCCCGACTACTAGGCCATTTTAGGTACTCAATACAATAATGAACCCCTCATAAAATGAGGAAAGAGGGAAAACCTCATAGGAACCACCCCCCCCTCCCCAAGAAAGAGGACATAACAAAATTCTAAGTAAACTGTGAGAGTCTACCCAACTATCTCTACCACAACCAAAATATACCGCAAGTCGGAGAATTTCTTCTCAGTGAAGGATTTGGTGAAGATGTCTGCAACCT